>JAHFZB010000080.1:0-226450 GCA_036884735.1 Huso huso | reverse complement strand
TAAATACCATTTTGTGTAGTATTTTTTTTTACACTTGACACATCTGCCGTAAGTGTAGACAATTTAATTTTTTTTTATTTATTTTTCTTTGGCAAGAATTAACTGGAAAGATTCAGTATTGCCCCACCATCAAGCCTTCGTCAGTAATGCAGTTTGTATAAATTAAATATTGCATAAATTAAATATTACCAGTATTGCGGAAAAGTAACCTAACACACACACAAGGGTTTTGAAGTTTTCAGCTTTTTATTTTTAATCAGGTGAAGTCCCTTAAACAAATTGAGTTGATCTGCTTTATAATTAAACTCAGAAAAGCTGTTAGATTACAAAACAACCTTTTTTTTACCTTCATATCTTGTCTGAGCCTAATTCTGGTCCCTTTAATTTTATTTCAAAACAGAGCTAGACAAATTACGTGAATTGTTCAGTTCCTGAACTTGAATTTTAACCTTAAGATTTTGATTTCATTTGCAGTCGCCTAATTTAACGCTGTGTTTTTGTTTTATTTATTTATTATTATTATTATTATTATTATTATTATTATTATTATTATTTATTTATTTATTTATTTATTTATTTCATTTAGCAGTAAAGGCCTCTTATCCTGGGCTTAATTTACAGTCAGAACAAAATACATTTGAAGGATCACAGTACAAGTAATAATAATGGGTTAAGAGCAAGAGAAATACAATGACTTTGGTTCTAGTAAGTACAAGTAACATTCAAGAAAGTGTTTATTTTATTTTCCCCAATTAGTTTTAACAGAGATGTCCTGAAAGATTTTTTGAAGCATAAAAATGAATACCTAGTGTGGAGTGTACAGTGATAGCAATCCCTTCGGCCGCCTGCTCTGAGAGCACAAAACATACCACAAAGCATTTGGGATATTGAGGATACACAAAACATGTAGTTTGGGATTACATATGTCCACATTTCTGATAAACCCACTACCTGATGCGACCTAATTAGAACCGACTGTGACTACCTCCCGAGGTGGTCTCAGTACGAATTAAATTTCATGAGGTGGATTTGAAACCGTATTTAGCACTTTTGCTGCTTAATCGCGAATCCACACGGGTTTAAAGGCATGGTGTGAGGGCCTTTTGTTTTACATTCAATGGAGTTCATATTAGAGTGAAGCTATGGTCGACATTGCTGAGTAAGGAGTAACCATAAAACAAGTACATGCTAATAGTATGTAGTTTTTAAATCAATACAACTGTAGCAGCACCATAAGATAAAAAAAATGTTGTCTGTGAGTTGAATCTTAATGGAAACATTTAATAAAAAAATTACATTTAACCAATCCTTGACATAACATGTAAAAAGGAATATCAGAGTGTCCCTTATATTTATAGGAATTGATTCTTGGAAAGCATCTTCACTGTTACCATGAAGAATACGTAGAATACGAAAAATGATGACTGTCATAAGAATGCAAAGCATGGCTTTTAAATAATCTGTCAAAGACGCCTGACAAGGCAAGCTGTGGCTTTCAATTTATTATATTAAAATAAGTAACAACCACTTTTCTAGGGAGGAGCTCAAGCAAACCAACCTTTTGCTAAACCCTTTTAAAGGACCGAGTGTTTTTTTCAGTGATGCTCCCCATGACCAGACATTTTTTTGGCTGTATTTGACTCTCTTCCAATAAAACAAAATGCACTAAAAATGTGTTACAGTGGCATCTTGGACTTGGTGTCCTTTTTTTCAGAACATTTGGGGAACGTTATAACGCATTTCAGAAAACCATAAAGCTTCTCTTTTTTTTTCAACACTATATTTTGTATTTAGTTTAATTTCTTGAAATAAAAAACGTTAAGCATTTTCTGATTATTATCTATTTCACTTAGTGTTTTCAAAGAGATACATGTATAACAACGTGTTATTCTATTACTTGATCGGACCTTATACAATACTTCTTTGAATGTTTTGTTGAAAATATTGCTGCGACACAAGGTAAAAAAATAACTAGCCATTCATAGGTTGCATTTTGAAACTGCAGCTCGGCACCGCGTTGGTTGTGCTTGGCAGAAAAAGGGCATAGCTGGAACAGGCTAGTGAGTGGGGGTATAGCTCAGTGGTAGAGCATTTGACTGCAGATCAAAAGGTCCCCGGTTCAAATCAAGTGCCCCCTTTTTTTTTCTAAATTAAAAATACAAAATGCAATGCTAACATTTTTTTATTTCAGCTAGAAGCAAAAAAATAGTGTTTCAAAGACAGCAACAAGGTACAGACAGGGTTTGAAGACGCGGATCCCTCAATTTACAGGACCAAACACCTACCACTTAAACACCGCCCTTTACAACTGAGAAATTAGAAGCCTGGCCTCTTGAGAAGGCCCGCCTGGGAAGGCAATCTGGCTGGCCAGTTTAATATAAAAAGAGTTCCTGTTTGAGCTCAAACCATAAAACCTTCGGGTTAACAGTGAAAGCCAAGGATGGCAACATAGTCACGGAAAATATTTAAAAAAAGACAACAGTGGTCTCAAATGTATTTAAAATACAAACATAAAATAGGTTGCCAGAAATATATTATCAATAGAAATTAGTAAAATACTATTTTGCAAATAGTATTTTTTTTTTTAATATGACACCATCTAATCGGGCTGTAGCATACACCAATTTTTTTTTATTTTTTTTCTTTAAGAATTAACTGAAAGATTCAGTATTGCCTCAATTATCAAGCCTGTCAGTAACTGCAGTTTGCATAAATTAAATATTGCATAAATTAAATATTACCAGTATTATGGAAAAGTAAATCCGAACACACACACAAGTAGGGCTTGAAGTTTTCAGTTTTATTTTAATCAGGTGAAGTCCCTTTAAACAAATTGAGCTGATTCTGCTTTTTTATAATTAAACTCAGAAAAAGCTGTTAATTACAAAACAATCTTGTTTTTACCTTCATATCTTGCCTGAGCTTAATTTCTGGTCCTCTTAATTTTATTTCAAACAGAGCTGACAAAAATATCGAATTTGTTCATTTGATCCTACTTTTAACTCTCGCATTTCATTTTTGTAGTCGCTTAATTTAACGCTGTGTTTTGTTTATTTATTTATTTATTATTATTATTATTATTATTATTATTATTAATTAATTTATTTATTTATTTATTTATTTATTTATTTATTAGCACCCTTTATCCTGGGCGACTTACAGTCGTAAACAAAAAATACATTTCAAGGATCACAGTACAAGTAATAATACGTTAAGAGCAAGATAAATACAATGATTTTGGTTCTAGCAAGTACAAGTACGATTCAAGAAAAATACAATTTTCCCCACTAGTTTAACAGAGATGTCCTGAAAGTTTTTTTTGAAGCATAAAAATGAATACCTAGTGGAGTGTACAGTGATAGCAACTCCTTCAGGCCTGCTCTGAGTATTTTCCCGCCAAACATACACAAAGCATTTTGGGATATTGGAGGATACACAAAACATGTAGTTTGGTATTTATACGTCTAACACTTCTGATAAACCAAAGACTACCTGATGCGATCTAATTAGAACCGACTCGAGACTACCTCCTGAGGTGGTCTCGAGTACAGAATTAAATTTTTGGGTGAAGTGTGGACGAAACCGTGATTTAGCACTTTTAAGCCGGGCTTAAACAACGAATGTCTGGTTTAAAGGCATAGTGTGGACAGGGCCTTTTGTTTTACATTCAATGGAGTTCATATTAGAGTGAAGCTATGGTCGTGATTTCTGAGTAAGGAGTAACCATAAAACAAGGCACATGCTAATAGTATGTAGTTTTTAAATCAATACAACTGTAGCAGCACCATAAGATAACAAATTGTTGTGCTGTGAGTTGAATCTTAATGGAAACATTTAATAAAAAAAATTACATTTAACCAATCTCGAGGACATAACATGTAAAAAAGGAATATCAGAGTGTCCCCTATATTTATAGAAATTGATTTGAAAAGCATCTTCACTGTTACCATGAAGAATACCGTGAATACGAAAAAATGATGACTGTCATAAGAATGCAAAGCATGGCGCTTCTTAAATAATCTGTCAAAGGCGCCTGACAAGACAAGCTGTGGCTTTCAATTTAATATATTAAAAAATAAAGTAACAACCACTTTTCTAGGGTGAGCTCAAGCAAACCAACCTTTGCTAAACCCTTTGAAGGACCGAGTGTTTTTCAGTGGGATGCTCCCCCATGACCAGACATTTTTGGCTGTATTTGACTCTCTTCAATAAAACAAAATGCACTAAAAAATGTGTTACAGTGGCATCTTGGACTTGGTGTCCTTGTTTTCAGAACATTTTGGGGAACGTTATAATTACTTCAGAAACCATAAAGCTTCTCTTTTTTTTCAACACTATATTTTGTATTTAGTTTAATTTCTTGAAATAAAAAACGTTAAGCATTTTCTGATTATTATCTGTTTTGCTTAGTGTTTTCAAAGAGATACATGTATAACAACGTGTTATTCTATTACTTTGACGGACCTTATACAATACTTCTTGAATGTTTTGTTGAAAAATATTACAAGTGGACACAAGGTAAAAAAATAACTAGCCATTGATAGGTTGCATTTCTGAAACTGCAGCTCGGCACCGTTAGTTGTGCTTGGCAGAAAAAGGGCATAGCTGGAACAGGCTAGTGAGTCGGGTATAGCTCAGTGGTAGAGCATTTGACTGCAGATCAAGAAGTCCCTTGTTCAAACCGAAGTGCCCCTTTTTTTTTCTAAATTAAAATTAAAATGCTGCGTTAACATTTTTTATTTCAGCTAGAAGCAAAAATAGTGTTTCAAAGACAGCAACAAGGTACAGACAGGGTTTGAAGACGTGATCCTCAATTTACGGACCAAACACCTTACCACTTGGCCACCGCGACCCTTTACAACTGGAGAATTAGAAGCTTGGCCTCTCTTGAGAAGGCCGCCTGGGAAGGCAATCTGGCTGGCCAGTTTAATATAAAAAAAAAAGAGTTCCTGTTTGAGCTCAAACCACAAACCTTCGGTTAACAGTGAGCGCCAAGGATGGCAACATAGTCACGGAAAATATTTAAAAAAGACAACAGTGGTCTCCAAATGTATTTAAAATACAAACATAAAATAGGTTGCCAGAAATATATTATCAATAGAATTAGTAAATACTATTTTGCAAATAGTTTTTTTTTTAATATTTGACACCATCTACCGCTGTAGCATACACCAATTTTTATTTATTTTTTCATAAGAATTAACTGAAAGATTCAGTATTGCCTCAATTATCAAAGCCTGTCAGTAACTGCAGTTTGCATAAATTAAATATTGCATAAATTAAATATTACCAGTATTGCGGAAAAAGTAAATCGGAACACACACACAAGTAGGGCTTTGAAGTTTTCAGCTTTTTTTTTTAATCAGGTGAAGTCCCTTTAAACAAATTGAGCTGATTCTGTTTTATAATTAAACTCAGAAAAAAGCTGTTAATTACAAAACAATCTTTGTTTTTACCTTCATATCTTGCCTGAGCCTAATTCTGGTCCTCTTAATTTTATTTCAAACAGAGCTGACAAATTACTTTAAATTGTTCATTCCCGATCCTACTTTTAACTGCATTTCATTTTTGCAGTCGCCTAATTTAACGCTGTGTTTTTGTTTATTTATTTATTTATTTTATTTATTTATTATTATTATTATTATTATTAATTAATTTATTTATTTATTTATTTATTTATTTATTAGCAGCCCTTATCCTGGGCGACTTACAGTCGAAAACAAAATACATTTCAAGGATCACAGTACAAGTAATAATACGGTTAAGAGCAAGATAAATACAATCACTTTGGTTCTAGCAAAGTACAAAGTACGATTCAAGAAAAAATACGATTTTCCCCACTAGTTTAACAGAGATGTCCTGAAAGATTTTTTTGAAGCATAAAAAATGAATACCTAGTGCGGTGTACAGTGATAGCAACTCCTTCAGGCGCCTGCTCTGAGTATTTTGCCAAACATACCACAAAGCATTTTGGGATATTGGAGGATACACAAAACATGTAGTTTGGTATTACAGCGTCCACACTTCTGATAAACCGCACTACCTGATGCGATCTATTGAACTGAACCGGACTCTGAGACTACCTCCTGAGGTGGTCTCGAGTATGGGTATTAAATGCTGCGTGGTGTGGGCGCAAAACCCTATTTTAGCACTTTAAGCCCGGGCTTAAACGCAACTAATACGGTTTAAAGGCATAGTGTGGACAGGGCCTTTGTTTTACATTCAATGGAGTTCATATTAGAGTGAAGCCATGGTCGATTGCTGAGTAAGGAGTAACCATAAAACAAGGCACATGCTAATAGTATGTAGTTTTAAATCAATACAACTGTAGTAGCACCATAAGATAACAAATTGTTGTGCTGTGAGTTGAATCTTAATGGAAACATTTAATAAAAAATTACATTTAACCAATCTAGGACATAACATGTAAAAAAAGGAATATCAGAGTGTCCCCTTATATTTATAGAAATTGACTTGGAAAGCATCTTCACTGTTACCATGAAGAATAATGTAACATGAAAATGATGACTGTCATAAGAATGCAAAAGCATGGCGCTTCTTAAATAATCTGTCAAAGACGCCTGACAAGGCAAGCTGTGGCTTTCAATTTAATATATTAAAAAATAAAGTAACAACCACTTTTCTAGGGTGAGCTCAAGCAAAGCAACCTTTGCTAAACCCTTTGAAGGACCGAAAGTGTTTTTTCAGTGGGATGCTCCCCATGACCAGACATTTTTTTGGCTGTATTTGACTCTCTTCAATAAAAACAAAATGCACTAAAAAAATGTGTTACAGTGGCATCTTGGACTTGGTGTCCTTGTTTTCAGAACATTTGGGGAACGTTATAACGCACTTCAGAAACCATAAAGCTTCTCTCTTTTTTTCAACACTATATTTTGTATTTAGTTTAATTTCTTGAAATAAAAACGTTAAGCATTTTTCTGATTATTATCTATTTCGCTTTAGTGTTTTCAAAAGAGATACATGTATAACAACGTGTTATTCTATTACTTGACGGACCTTATACAATACTTCTTGAATGTTTTGTTGAAAAATATTGCTGCGGGACATAAGGTAAAAAAATAACTAGCCATTGATAGGTTGCATTTCTGAAACTGCAGCTCGGCAATCGTTGGTTGTGCTTTGGCAGAAAAGGGCATAGCTGGAATAGGCTAGTGAGTTGGGGGTATAGCTCAGTGGTAGAGCATTTGACTGCAGATCAAGAGGTCCCGGTTCAAACTGAGTGCCCCTTTTTTCTAAATTAAAATACAAAATGCACGTTAACATTTTTTTTATTTCAGCTAGAAGCAAAAATAGTGTTTCAAAGACAGCAACAAGGTACAGACAGGGTTTGAAGACGTGATCCTCAATTACGGGACCAAACACCTTTTACCACTTGGCCACCGCCCCTTTACAACTGGAGAAATTAGAAGCTTGGCTCTCTTGAGAAGGCCGCCTGGGAAGGCAATCTGGCTGGCCAGTTTAATATAAAAAAGAGTTCCTGTTTGAGCTCAAACCACAAACCTTTCGGTTAACAGTGAGCGCCAAGGATGGCAACATAGTCACGGAAAATATTTAAAAAAACAGACAACACTGGTCTCCAAATGTATTTAAAATACAAACATAAAATAGGTTGCCAGAAATATATTATCAATAGAAATTAGTAAATACTATTTTGCAAATAGTGTTTTTTTTTAATACTTGACACCATCTACCGGCTGTAGCATACACCAATTTTTTTTTATTTATTTTTTCATAAGAATTAACTGAAAGATTCAGTATTGCCTCAATTATCAAGCCTGTCAGTAACTGCAGTTTGCATAAATTAAATATTGCATAAATTAAATATTACCAGTATTGCGGAAAAAAGTAAATCCGAACACACACACAAGTAGGGCTTGAAGTTTTCAGGTTTTATTTTTAATCAGGTGAAGTCCCTTTAAACAAATTGAGCTGATTCTGTTTTATAATTAAACTCAGAAAAAGCTGTTAATTACAAAACAATCTTTGTTTTTTCCTTCATATCTTGCCTGAGCCTAATTCTGGTCCCTCTTAATTTTATTTCAAACAGAGCTGACAAAAATTAATTTGTTCATTCCGATCCTACTTTTAACTCGCATTTCATTTTTGCAGTCGCCTAATTTAACGCTGTGTTTTTGTTTATTTATTTATTATTATTATTATTATTATTATTATTATTATTATTATTATTATTTATTTATTTATTTATTTATTTCTTAGCAGCCGCCCTTATCCTGGGCGACTTACAGTCGTAAACAAAAATACATTTCAAGGATCACAGTACAAGTAATAATGTCTGTTAAGAACAAGATAAATACAATGACTTTGGTTCTAGCAAGTACATTAATGATTCAAGAAAATACGATTTTTTACTAGTTTAACAGAGATGTCCTGAAAAGATTTTTGAAGCATAAAAATGAATACCTAGTCTGGAGTGTACAGTGATAGCAACTCCTTGGGCGCCTGCTCTGAGTATTTCAGCCAAACATACCACAAAGCATTTTGGGATATTGGAGGATACACAAAACATGTAGTTTGGTATTACAGCGTCCACACTTCTGATAAACCCACTACCTGATGCGATCTAATTAGAACCGGACTCGAGACTACCTCCTGAGGTGGTCTCGAAAGTACGAATTAAATGCTGCGTGTGTGGGCCAAGAAACCGTATTTAGCACTTTAAGCCGGGCTTAAAACGCTAACTAATAATACGGTTTAAAGGCATAGTGTGGACAGGGCCTTTGTTTTACATTCAATGGAGTTCATATTAGAGTGAAGCTATGGTCGCATTGCTGAGTAAGGAGTAACCATAAAACAAGGCACATGCTAATAGTATGTAGTTTTTAAATCAATACAACTGTAGCAGCACCATAAGATAACAAATTGTTGTGCTGTGAGTTGAATCTTAATGGAAACATTTAATAAAAATTACATTTAACCAATCTCGGACATAACATGTAAAAAAAGGAATATCAGAGTGTCCCCTTATATTTATAGAAATTGACTTGAAAGCATCTTCACTGTTACCATGAAGAATACGTAATATGAAAATGATGACTGTCATAAGAATGCAAAAGCATGGCGCTTCTTAAATAATCTGTCAAAGGCGCCTGACAAGGCAAGCTGTGGCTTTCAATTTAATATATTAAAAAAATAAAGTAACAACCACTTTTCTAGGGTGAGCTCAAGCAAACCAACCTTTGCTAAACCCTTTAAAGGACCGAGTGTTTTTCAGTGGGATGCTCCCCCCATGACCAGACATTTTTGGCTGTATTTGACTCTCTTCAATAAAACAAAATGCACTAAAAAAATGTGTTACAGTGGCATCTTGGACTTGGTGTCCTTGTTTTCAGAACATTTTGGGGAACGTTATAACGCACTTCAGAAACCATAAATCTTCTCTTTTTTTTCAACACTATATTTTGTATTTAGTTTAATTTCTTGAAATAAAAAACGTTAAGCATTTTCTGATTATTATCTATTTCGCTTAGTGTTTTCAAAGAGATACATGTATAACAACGTGTTATTCTATTACTTGACGGACCTTATACAATACTTCTTGAATGTTTTGTTGAAAAATATTGCTGCGGGACACAAGGTAAAAAAAAATAACTAGCCATTGATAGGTTGCATTTCTGAAACTGCAGCTCGGCACCGTTGGTTGTGCTTGGCAGAAAAGGGGCATAGCTGGAATAGGCTAGTGAGTTGGGGTATAGCTCAGTGGTAGAGCATTTGACTGCAGATCAAGAGGTCCCCGGTTCAAATGAAAGTGCCCCTTTTTTTTCTAAATTAAAATACAAAATGCACGTTAACATTTTTTATTTCAGCTAGAAGCAAAAATAGTGTTTCAAAGACAGCAACAAGGTACAGACAGGGTTTGAAGACGTGATCCTCAATTTACGGGACCAAACACCTTACCACTTGGCAACCGCACCCTTTACAACTGGAGAAATTAGAAGCTTGGCCTCTCTTGAGAAGGCCGCCTGGGAAGGCAATCTGGCTGGCCAGTTTAATATAAAGAGTTCCTGTTTGAGCTCAAACCACAAACCTTTCGGTTAACAGTGAAGCCAAGGATGGCAACATAGTCAACGGAAAATATTTAAAAAGACAACAGTGGTCTCCAAATGTATTTAAAATACAAACATAAAATAGGTTGCCAGAAATATATTATCAATAGAAATTAGTAAATACTATTTTGCAAATAGTTTTTTTTTTTAAATACTTGACACCATCTACCGGCTGTAGCATACACCAATTTTTATTTATTTTTCATAAGAATTAATTGAAAGATTCAGTATTGCCTCAATTATCAAGCCTGTCAGTAACTGCAGTTTGCATAAATTAAATATTGCATAAATTAAATATTACCAGTATTGCGGAAAAAAAAGTAAATCCCGAACACACACAAGTAGGGCTTGAAGTTTTCAGGTTTTATTTTTAATCAGGTGAAGTCCCTTTAAACAAAATGAGCTGATTCTGTTTTATAATTAAACTCAGAAAAAGCTGTTAATTACAAAACAATCTTTGTTTTTACCTTCATATCTTGCCTGAGCCTAATTCTGGTCCTCTTAATTTTATTTCAAACAGAGCTGACAAATTACGTAATTTGTTCATTCCCGATCCTACTTTTAACTCGCATTTCATTTTTGCAGTCGCCTAATTTAACGCTGTGTTTTTGTTTATTTATTTATTTATTATTATTTTATTATTATTATTATTATTTATTTATTTATTTATTTATTTATTTCTTAGCAGCCGCCCTTATCCTGGGCTTAATTTTACAGTGTAAAACAAAAAAATACATTTCAAGGATCACAGTACAAGTAATAATACGGTTAAGAGCAAGATAAATACAATGACTTTGGTTCTAGCAAGTACAAGTACGATTCAAGAAAAATACGATTTTCCCCACTAGTTTAACAGAGATGTCCTGAAAGATTTTTTGAAGCATAAAAATGAATACCTAGTGCGGAGGTACAGTGATAGCAACTCCTTGGGCGCCTGCTCTGAGTATTTCGCCAAACATACCACAAAGCATTTTGGGATATTGGAGGATACACAAAACATGTAGTTTGGTATTACAGCGCCCACACTTCTGATAAACCGCACTACCTGATGCGATCTAATTAGAACCGGACTCGAGACTACCTCCTGAGGTGGTCTCGAGTAACGATATTAAATGCTGCGTAGTGTGGGCGCAAACCGTGATTTAGCACTTTTGCCCGCTTAAACGCAACTAATAATGGTTTAAAGGCATAGTGTGGACAGGGCCTTTGTTTTACATTCAATGGAGTTCATATTAGAGTGAAGCTATGGTCGCATTGCTGAGTAAGGAGTAACCATAAAAACAAGGCACATGCTAATAGTATGTAGTTTTAAATCAATACAACTGTAGCAGCACCATAAGATAACAAATTGTTGTGCTGTGAGTTGAATCTTAATGGAAACATTTAATAAAAATTACATTTAACCAATCTCGGACATAACATGTAAAAAAGGAATATCAGAGTGTCCCCTTATATTTATAGAAATTGATTTGGAAAGCATCTTCACTGTTACCATGAAGAATACATAATATGAAAATGATGACTGTCATAAGAATGCAAAGCATGGCGCTTCTTAAATAATCTGTCAAAGACGTCTGACAAGGCAAGTTGTTTTTTTCAATTTAATATATTAAAAATAAACTAACAACCACTTTTCTAGGGTGAGCTCAAGCAAAGCAACCTTTGCTAAACCCTTTGAAGGACTGGGAGTGTTTTTCAGTGGGATGTCCCCCCCATGACCAGACATTTTTTGGCTGTATTTGACTCTCTTCAATAAAAAAACAAAATGCACTAAAAAATGTGTTACAGTGGCATCTTGACTTGGTGTCCTTGTTTTCAGAACATTTTGGGAACGTTATAAACTTCAGAAACCATAAATCTTTCTCTTTTTTCAACACTATATTTTGTATTTAGTTTAATTTCTTGAAATAAAAAACGTTAAGCATTTTCTGATTATTATCTAGGTTAGTGTTTTCAAAGAGATACATGTATAACAACGTGTTATTCTATTACTTGACGGACCTTATACAATACTTCTTGAATGTTTTGTTGAAAATATTATGCGGGACACAAGGTAAAAAAATAACTAGCCATTGATAGGTTGCATTTTGAAACTGCAGCTCGGCACCGTTGGTTGTGCTTGGCAGAAAAGGGCATAGCTGGAATAGGCTAGTGAGTTGGGGGTATAGCTCAGTGGTAGAGCATTTGACTGCAGATCAAGAGGTCCCCGGTTCAAATCCAACCCCCTTTTTTCTAAATTAAAATACAAATGAACGTTTTTTTTTATTTCAGCTAGAAGCAAAAAAATAGTGTTTCAAAGACAGCAACAAGGTACAGACAGGGTTTGCCATGCGTGATCCCTCAATTTACGGGACCAAACACCTTACCATTTTGGCCACCGCACCCTTTACAACTGGAGAAATTAGAAGCTTGGCCTCTCTTGAGAAGGCCGCCTGGGAAGGCAATCTGGCTGGCCAGTTTAATATAAAAAGAGTTCCTGTTTGAGCTCAAACCACAAACCTTTAGGTTAACAGTGAACCCAAGGATGGCAACATAGTCACGGAAAATATTTAAAAGACAACAGTGGTCTCCAAATGTATTTAAAATACAAACATAAAATAGGTTGCCAGAAATATATTATCAATAGAAATTAGTAAATACTATTTTGCAAATAGTATTTTTTTAAATAAATTGACACCATCTACCGAGAAGCATACACCAATTTTTATTTATTTTTCATAAGAATTAATTGAAAGATTCAGTATTGCCTCAATTATCAAGCCTGTCAGTAACTGCAGTTTGCATAAATTAAATATTGCATAAATTAAATATTACCAGTATTGCGGAAAAAAGTAAATCCCAACACACACACAAGTAGGCTTTGAAGTTTTCAGGTTTTATTTTTTTAATCAGGTGAAGTTTTTAAACAAAATGAGCTGATTCTGTTTTATAATTAAACTCAGAAAAGCTGCTAATTACAAAACAATCTTTGTTTTTCTTCATATCTTGCCTGAGCCTAATTTTTGGTCCTCTTAATTTTATTTCAAACAGAGCTGACAAAATCGTAATTTGTTCATTCCCCGATCCTACTTTTAACTCAAGATTTCATTTTTGCAGTCGCCTAATTTAACGCTGTGTTTTGTTTATTTATTTATTTATTTATTATTATTATTATTATTATTATTTATTTATTTATTTATTTATTTTTTAGCAGCCGCCCTTATCCTGGGCGACTTACAGTCGTTAAACAAAAATACATTTCAAGGATCACAGTACAAGTAATAACAGGGTTAAGAGCAAAGAGAAATACAATGACTTTGGTTCTAGTAAGTACAAGTACGATTCAAGAAAAATCGATTTTCCCCACTAGTTTAAGAGATGTCCTGAAAGATTTTTGAAGCATAAAAATGAATACCTAGTGCGGATGTACAGTGATAGCAACTCCTTAGGCGCCTGCTCTGAGTATTTGCCAAACATACCACAAAGCATTTTGGGATATTGGAGGATACACAAAACATGTAGTTTGGTATTACAGCGTCCACACTTCTGATAAACCGCACTACCTGATGCGATCTAATTAGAACCGGACTCGAGACTACCTCCTGAGGTGGTCTAAATGGTTAAATGCCGCGAGTGTGGACGCGAAACCGTATTTAGCACAGCCGGCTTAAACGCAACTAATACGGTTTAAAGGCATAGTGTGGACAGGGCCTTTGTTTTACATTCAATGGAGTTCATATTAGAGTGAAGCGATGGTCACATTGCTGAGTAAGGAGTAACCATAAAACAAGGCACATGCTAATAGTATGTAGTTTTTAAAACAATACAACTGTAGCAGCACCATAAGATAACAAATTGTTGTGCTGTGAGTTGAATCTTAATGGAAACATTTAATAAAAAATTACATTTAACCAATCTCGGACATAACATGTAAAAGGAATATCAGAGTGTCCCTTATATTTATAGAAATTGACTTGGAAAGCATCTTCACTGTTACCATGAAGAATACGTAACATGAAAATGATGACTGTCATAAGAATGCAAAGCATGGCGCTTCTTAAATAATCTGTCAAAGACGTCTGACAAGGCAAGCTGTGGCTTTCAATTTAATATATTAAAAAATAAAGTAACAACCACTTTTCTAGGGTGAGCTCAAGCAAACCAACCTTTGCTAAACCCTTTAAAGGACCGAAGTGTTTTTTCAGTGGGATGCTCCCCCATGACCAGACATTTTTTTGGCTGTATTTGACTCTCTTCCAATAAAAACAAAATGCACTAAAAAATGTGTTACAGTGGCATCTTGGACTTGGTGTCCTTGTTTTCAGAACATTTTGAGGAACGTTTATAACGCACTTCAGAAACCATAAAGCTTCTCTTTTTTTTTCAACACTATATTTTGTATTTAGTTTAATTTCTTGAAATAAAAAACGTTAAGCATTTTCTGATTATTATCTATTTCGCTTAGTGTTTTCAAAGAGATACATGTATAACAACGTGTTATTCTATTACTTGACGGACCTTATACAATACTTCTTGAATGTTTTGTTGAAAATATTGCTGCTTGGACACAAGGTAAAAAAATAACTAGCCATTGATAGGTTGCATTTTGAAACTGCAGCTCGGCACCGTTGGTTGTGCTTGGCAGAAAAGGGCATAGCTTCAACAGGCTAGTGAGTGGGGGTATAGCTCAGTGGTAGAGCATTTGACTGCAGATCAAGAGGTCCCGGTTCAAACCGAGTGCCCTTTTTTTTCTAAATTAAAATACAAAATGCACGTTAACATTTTATATTTCAGCTAGAAGCAAAAAATAGTGTTTCAAAGACAGCAACAAGGTACAGACAGGGTTTGAAGACGTGATCCTCAATTTACAGGACCAAACACCTTACCACTTGGCCACCGCACCCTTTACAACTGGAGAAATTAGAAGCTTGGCCTCTCTTGAGAAGGCCGCCTGGGAAGGCAATCTGGCTGGCCAGTTTAATATAAAAAAGAGTTCCTGTTTGAGCTCAAACCACAAACCTTTCGGTTAACAGTGAACGCCAAGGATGGCAACATAGTCACGGAAAATATTTAAAAAAGACAACAGTGGTCTCCAAATGTATTTAAAATACAAACATAAAATAGGTTGCCAGAAATATATTATCAATAGAAATTAGTAAATACTATTTTGCAAATAGTATTTTTTTTTTTTAATACTTGACACCATCTACCGCTGTAGCATACACCAATTTTTTTTTTTTTATTTATTTTTTTTCATAAGAATTAACTGAAAGATTCAGTATTGCCTCAATTATCAAGCCTGTCAGTAACTGCAGTTTGCATAAATTAAATATTGCATAAATTAAATATTACCAGTATTGCGGAAAAAAGTAAATCCGAACACACACACAAGTAGGGCTTGAAGTTTTCAGGTTTTTTTATTTTTAATCAGGTGAAGTCCCTTTAAACAAATTGAGCTGATTCTGTTTTAGAATTAAACTCAGAAAAAGCTGTTAATTACAAAACAATCTTTGTTTTACCTTCATATCTTGCCTGAGCCTAATTCTGGTCCTCTTAATTTTATTTCAAACAGAGCTGACAAAAATCGTAATTTGTTCATTCCCCGATCCTACTTTTTTTAACTCATTTCATTTTGCAGTCGCCTAATTTAAACGCTGTGTTTTTGTTTATTTATTTATTTATTATTATTATTATTATTATTATTATTATTTATTAATTAATTAATTAATTAATTTATTTATTTATTTATTAGCAGCCGCCCTTATCCTGGGCGACTTACAGTCGTAAACAAAAATACATTTCAAGGATCACAGTACAAGTAATAATACGGTTAAGAGCAAGATAAATACAATGACTTTGGTTCTAGCAAGTACAAGTACGATTCAAGAAAAATACAATTTTCCCCACTAGTTTAACAGAGATGTCCTGAAAGATTTTTTGAAGCATAAAAATGAATACCTAGTGCGGAGTGTACAGTGATAGCAACTCCTTCAGGCGCCTGCTCTGAGTATTTCACCAAACATACCACAAAGCATTTTGGGATATTGGAGGATACACAAAACATGTAGTTTGGTGTTACAGCGTCCACACTTCTGATAAACCGCACTACCTGATGCGATCTATTAGAACCGGACTCGAGACTACCTCCTGAGGTGGTCTCGAGTATGGTATTAAATGCTTTCGAGGTGGACGCGAAAACCATATTTTGCACTTTTGCCGGGCTTAAACGCTAACTAATAACGGTTTAAAGGCATAGTGTGGACAGGGCCTTTGTTTTACATTCAATGGAGTTCATATTAGAGTGAAGCTATGGTCGCATTGCTGAGTAAGGGTAACCATAAAACAAGGCACATGCTAATAGTATGTAGTTTTAAATCAATACAACTGTAGCAGCACCATAAGATAACAAATTGTTGTGCTGTGAGTTGAATCTTAATGGAAACATTTAATAAAAAAAATTACATTTAACCAATCTCGGACATAACATGTAAAAAGGAATATCAGAGTGTCCCCTTATATTTATAGAAATTGACTTTGAAAGCATCTTCACTGTTACCATGAAGAATACGTAATATGAAAATGATGACTGTCATAAGAATGCAAAGCATGGCGCTTCTTAAATAATCTGTCAAAGACGCCTGACAAGGCAAGCTGTGGCTTTCAATTTAATATATTAAAAATAAAGTAACAACCACTTTTCTAGGGTGAGCTCAAGCAAACCAACCTTTGCTAAACCCTTTGAAGGACCGAAAGTGTTTTCAGTGGGATGCCCCCCCATGACCAGACATTTTTTGGCTGTATTTGACTCTCTTCCAATAAAAACAAAATGCACTAAAAAAATGTGTTACAGTGGCATCTTGGACTTGGTGTCCTTGTTTTCAGAACATTTTGGGGAACGTTATAACGTACTTCAGAAACCATAAAGCTTTCTCTTTTTTTTTTTCAACACTATATTTTGTATTTAGTTTAATTTTTTGAAATAAAAAACGTTAACATTTTCTGATTATTATCTATTTCGTTAGTGTTTTCAAAGAGATACATGTATAACAACGTGTTATTCTATTATTTGACGGACCTTATACAATACTTCTTGAATGTTTTGTTGAAAAATATTGCTGGACACAAGGTAAAAATAACTAGCCATTGATAGGTTGCATTTCTGAAACTGCAGCTCGGCACCGTTGGTTGTGCTTGGCAGAAAAGGGCATAGCTGGAAATAGGCTAGTGATTGGGGGTATAGCTCAGTGGTAGAGCATTTGACTGCAGATCAAGAAGTCCCCGGTTCAAACCGAGTGCCCCTTTTTTTTTCTAAATTAAAATACAAAATGCACGTTAACATTTTTATTTCAGCTAGAAGCAAAAAATAGTGTTTCAAAAGACAGCAACAAGGTACAGACAGGGTTTGAAGACGTGATCCTCAATTTACAGGACCAAACACCTTACCACTTGGCCACCGCACCCTTTACAACTGGAGAAATTAGAAGCTTGGCCTCTCTTGAGAAGGCCGCCTGGGAAGGCAATCTGCTGGCCAGTTTAATATAAAAAGAGTTCCTGTTTGAGCTCAAACCACAAACCTTCGGTTAACAGTGAACGCCAAGGATGGCAACATAGTCACGGAAAATATTTAAAAAAGACAACAGTGGTCTCCAAATGTATTTAAAATACAAACATAAAATAGGTTGCCAGAAATATATTATCAATAGGAAATTAGTAAATACTATTTTGCAAATAGTATTTTTTTTTTTAATACTTGACACCATCTACCGGCTGTAGCATACACCAATTTTTTTTTTTATTTATTTTTCATAAGAATTAACTGAAAGATTCAGTATTGCCTCAATTATCAAGCCTGTCAGTAACTGCAGTTTGCATAAATTAAATATTGCATAAATTAAATATTACCAGTATTATGAAAAAAAGTAAATCGAACACACACACAAGTAGGGCTTGAAGTTTTCAGGTTTTATTTTTAATCAGGTGAAGTCCCTTTAAACAAATTGAGCTGATTCTGTTTTAGAATTAAACTCAGAAAAGCTGTTAATTACAAAACAATCTTTGTTTTACCTTCATATCTTGCCTGAGCCTAATTCTGGTCCTCTTAATTTTTTTATTTCAAACAGAGCTGACAAAATTACGTAATTTGTTCATTCCCGATCCTACTTTTTAACTCAAGATTTCATTTTTGCAGTCGCCTAATTTAACGCTGTGTTTTGTTTATTTATTTATTTATTTATTTTTATTATTATTATTATTATTATTATTATTATTATTATTTTATTAATTTATTTATTTATTTATTTATTAATTTCTTTTAGCAGCCGCCCTTATCCTGGGCTTAATTTACAGTCGTAAAACAAAAATACATTTCAAGGATCACAGTACAAGTAATAATACGGTTAAGAGCAAGATAAATACAATGACTTTGGTTCTAGCAAGTACAAGTACGATTCAAGAAAAAAAATACGATTTTCCCCAACTAGTTTAACAGAGATGTCCTGAAAGATTTTTTGAAGCATAAAAATGAATACCTAGTAAAGCGGAGTGTACAGTGATAGCAACTCCTTCAGGCGCCTGCTCTGAGTATTTCGCCAAACATACCACAAAGCATTTTGGGATATTGGAGGATACACAAAACATGTAGTTTGGTATTACAGCGTCCACACTTCTGATAAACCGCACTACCTGATGCGATCTAATTAGAACCGGACTCGAGACTACCTCCTGAGGTGGTCTCGAAGTAACGGTATTAAATGCTGCGTAGTGTGGGACGCCAAACCGTATTTAGCACTTTTAAGCCGGCTTAAACTAACCAATACGGTTTAAAGGCATAGTGTGGACAGGGCCTTTGTTTTACATTCAATGGAGTTCATATTAGAGTGAAGCTATGGTCGCATTGCTGAGTAAGGAGTAACCATAAAACAAGGCACATGCTAATAGTATGTAGTTTTTAAATCAATACAACTGTAGCAGCACCATAAGATAACAAATTGTTGTGCTGTGAGTTGAATCTTAATGGAAACATTTAATAAAAAAATTACATTTAACCAATCTCGGACATAACATGTAAAAAAAGGAACATCAGAGTGTCCCTTATATTTATAGAAATTGACTTGGAAAGCATCTTCACTGTTACCATGAAGAATACGTAACATGAAAAATGATGACTGTCATAAGAATGCAAAGCATGGCGCTTTAAATAATCTGTCAAAGACGTCTGACAAGGCAAGCTGTGGCTTTCAATTTAATATATTAAAAATAAAATAACAACCACTTTTCTAGGGTGAGCTCAAGCAAACCAACCTTTGTTAAACCCTTTAAAGGACTGAGTGTTTTTTCAGTGGATGCTCCCCATGACAAGACATTTTTTTGGCTGTATTTGACTCTCTTCCAATAAAAAAAAACAAAATGCACTAAAAATGTGTTACAGTGGCATCTTGGACTTGGTGTCCTTGTTTTCAGAACATTTTGGGGAACGTTATAACGTACTTCAGAAACCATAAAGCTTCTCTTTTTTTTTTCAACACTATATTTTGTATTTAGTTTAATTTCTTGAAATAAAAAACGTTAAGCATTTTCTGATTATTATCTATTTCGCCTAGTGTTTTCAAAGAGATACATGTATAACAACGTGTTATTCTATTACTTGACGGACCTTATACAATACTTCTTGAATGTTTTGTTGAAAAATATTGCTGCGGGACACAAGGTAAAAAATAACTAGCCATTGATAGGTTGTATTTCTGAAACTGCAGCTCGGGACCGTTGGTTGTGCTTGGCAGAAAAGGGCATAGCTGGAGCAGGCTAATAACTTGGGGATATAGCTAAGTGGTAGAACATTTGACTGCAGATCAAGAGGTTCCCTGGTTCAAACCGAAGTGCCCCTTTTTTTTTTCTAAATTAAAATGCACGTTAACATTTTTTGTTTCAGCTAGAAGCAAAAAATAGTGTTTCAAAGACAGCAACAAGGTACAGACAGGGTTTGAAGACGTGATCTTCAATATACGAGACCAAACACCTTACCACCTGAAGAGGCAGAGGGGTAGCGCTATACATAAGAAATAGTCTTGAAGCCCAGGTGTTAAATCAGGACAAAGAAAACAATGCAGAATCAATATGGGTCAGAATAATGGACAAAAATTCAAAGGGCATAAAAATAGGAGCATGCTATAGACTGCCAAATTCAGATGCTGAGCAAAATAATCTGTTATACAATGACATTCGAAATGCGTGTAGAAAAGGAGAAGCCATACTAATGGGGGAATTCAATTTCCCCCGTATAATATTGGAGAACCCGGTGGGGAGCACGACGGACGAAATTGAAATGGTGGAAATGACAAATGATTTGTCAAGGCACCGACTAGAGGGGAGGCATGCCTTGATTTAGTCTTTTCAAATAATGAAGACAGAATAACTAAAACAGGTCAGAGAGCCATTGTCAAACTCAGACCACAACATGGTCTCATTTGAAGTATTTTTTAAAACCCCAAAAGTAATGACTAAAGCTAAGGTTTACAATTTTAGAAAAGCAAACTATGAAGGCATGAAACAAAGACTAACAGAAGTAGATTGGTGTAAAATAGAGAGAACATCCACAGAAAAAGGATGGCTGTTTTTTAAAAATGTAGTACTAGATGCGAAAAAAACAATTACATCCCAAAAGTAGACAAATCTAAATCTAAAACAAAATGGCCAAAATGGTTTAATAGATCAATTTAAAAAAATATTCAGTAAAAAAGGCACTTTACAGAGCGTTTAAAAGGGACCAAAAACAAAGTACACAGAAAGAGTACTTGGAACTGCAAACACAAGTCAAAAAAGGAAGTTAGAAAGGCCAAGAGAGAGATAGGAAATCAATATTGCTAAGGGGCTAAAACCAATTCCAAAATGTTTTTTCCAATATTATAAAAGCAAGAGAACATTCAAAGAAGAGGTTAAATGTCTAAGAGACACAAATGGCAAAATCATAGATGAAGAAAAAAAATAGCAATTATATTAAATGATTACTTTTCATAGGTTTTACAAAGGAGGACACGGACAACATGCCCCACATGTCAACCTGTTCCTATCCAATTTAAATAACTTTAGCATAACAGAGGCAGAAGTGTTAAAGGGACTAGGAGCTCTTAAAATAAACAAATCCCTGGGCGGATGAGATCCTCCCAATAGTACTCAAAGAAATGAAAGAAGTTATTTACAAACCGCTAATCAAGATCATGCAACAGTCTCTTGACACAGGGTAAAACCGACAGACTGGAAAATAGCTAACGTAATACCGATCCACAAAAGGGAGACAAAAACCAAACCAGGTAACTACAGACCAATAAGCCTGACTTCTATTATATGTAAACTTATGGAAACTATAATAAGATCCAAAATGGAAAATTACCTATATGGTAACAATATCCTGGGAGACAGTCAGTATGGTTTTAGGAAAGGGAGATCGTGTCTAACTAACCTGCTTGACTTTTTGAGGATGCAACATTGAAATGGATAATTGCAAAGCATACGATATGGTTTATTTAGATTTCCAGAAAGCTTTTGACAAAGTCCCCATAAAAGATTAATTCTCAAACTGAAGCAGTAGGGATTCAAGGAAATGCATGCACATGGATTAGAGTGGTTAACATCTAGAAAACAGAAAGTACTGATTAGAGGAGAAACCTCAAAATGGAGCGAGGTAACCAATGGTGTACCACAGGGATCAGTATTAGGTCCTCTGCTATTCCTAATCTACATTAATGATTTAGATTCTGGTATAGTAAGCAAACTCGTTAAATTTGCAGACGACACAAAAATAAGAGGAATGGCAAACACTGTTGCAGCAGCAAAGGTCATTCAAAATGATCTAGACAGCATTCAGAACTGGGCAGACACATGGCAAAATGAAATTTAATAGAGAAAAGTGTAAAGTATTGCATGCAGGAAATAAAAATGTGCATTATAAATATCATGGGAGATACTGAAATTGAAGAAGGAACTATGAAAAGACCTAGGAGTTTATGTTGACTCAGAAATGTCTTCATCTAGACAATGTGGGAAGCTATAAAAAAAGGCCAACAAGATGCTTGGATATATTGTGAGAAGTGTTGAATTTAAATCAAGGAAGTAATGTTAAAACTTTATAATGCATTAGTAAGACCTCACCTAGAATATTGAGTTCAGTTCTGGTCACCTCGTTACAAAAAAAGGATATTGCTGCTCTAGAAAGAGTGCAAAGAAGAGCAACCAGAATTATCCGGGTTTAAAAGGCATGTCGTATGCAGACAGGCTAAAAGAATTGAATCTATTCAGTCTTGAACAAAGAAGACTACGCGGTGATCTGATTCAAACATTCAAAAAATCCTAAAAGGTATAGACAATGTCGGCCAGGGGACTTTTTGACCTGAAAAAAAACAAGGACCAGGGGTCACAAATGGAGATTAGATAAAGGGGCATTCAGAACAGAAAATAGGAGACACTTTTTTACACAGAGAATTGTGAGGGTCTGGAACCAACTCCCCAGTAATGTTGTTGAAGCTGACACCCTGGGATCCTTCAAAAAGCTGTTTGATGAGATTCTGGGATCAATAAGCTACTAACAACCAAACGAGCAAGATGGGCTGAATGGCCTCCTCTTGTTTGGAAACTTTCTTATGTCCTCATGTTCTTATGTATTGGAGGGTTGGTCTCAGGATGCTTCTCTGTATGTGTTGTATTGGAGGGTTGGTCTCAGGCGGCTTCTGTGTATGTGTTGTATTGGAGGGTTCGTCTCAAGCTTCTCTGTATGTGTGCAGCTCTTCCTCCCCATGGGCAGCAGTGTGGAGTAGTGGTTAGGGCTCTGGACTCTTGAGCGGAGAGGCGTGGGTTCAATCCCAGGTGGGGGACACTGCTGCTGTACCCTTGAACAAGGTACTTTACCTAGATTGCTCCAGTAAAAACCTAACTGTATAAATGGGTAATTGTATGTAAAAATAATGTGTAAAAAATACTGTAATTGTATGTAAAAAAATAATGTTATCTTGTAACAATTGTAAGTCGCCCTGGATAAGGGCATCTGCTAAGAAATAATAAATAATAATGTGTTGTATTGGAGGGTTGGTCTCAGAAGGCTTCTCTGTATGTTGTATTGGAGGGTTGGTCTCAAGCTTCTCTGTATGTGTTGTATTGGAGGGTTGGTCTCAGAAGGTGTCTCTGTATGTATTTGTATTGAGGGTTGGTCTCAGGCTTCTCTGTATGTGTTGTATTGGAGGGCTGGTCTCAGAAGGCTTCTCTGTATATCGTATTGGAGGGTTGGTCTCAGGCTTCTCTGTATGTGTTTGTGGCAAAGTGGCTGCTGAGTAGAAACAGGTGCAGAGGTGATGCAGTGCAGGAATAATCACACAAAAGGAAACTGTAATCCGGTGTGGTGGGGGGGGTCTTTTATTTGTAAAACTCCCGGTCTGGCGATCAATCAATAATCCCGCAATACACACCAATGTGTAAAGCACGGAAGGAAACGATAATAATGGTTTGCAAACCAAATAATAATAACACGTTATCCGCCTCACAATAATACTAAACACGGTCACCAGTCCGGGTGCGTGCAGTAGTGCTCGTGGTGGGTGATAACAATAGTCAGTGACTGTGGTGTTGTTGTTCCGGGTAGTGCTGGCCCAAGGCGACAGCTCCAGAGACGTGTTAGCCGTCTAGTGAATTTACAAAACAAAAGACAATTACTAACAGTGCTAAAAACAAACAAAACACTCACAAACTATTTTTTAACAATACAATTCAATGGGGATCTCTCCCGGTCCTTCCAGTTCCTTGTTTTTCTAAACCAAGCGAAGGAAAAGATTTATGATCCTCCGTCAGCTTTATGCTATCACGCATGACCCCTTGGTAAACGAGTGCGGCTGTCTCTACCCGGGTAAAGAACTGTCAGGCCAGCCCGTCCAAAGACTTCCTCTTTCGCTGCTTAGCGCCCTCACAGGTCGGGAGGGAGATTTACAACCAAAACCCATTATATTTCTGTCACAGTGTTGTATTGGAGGGTTGCATGGCGAGAAACCAGTCCACTGAGGTTTGGGACAAGCTGGGAGGTGGGCCACATCGATCGGAATTGCCCCGCTATGGAATGTGACTTCATCCAACCAGGTAAGACTGTTCCATTCCCTCAGTCACTCCAGCAGACGGGTTTTCTTATTCCTGTGTCAGTGGATGGTACACAAACCCAGGGTCTCTTAGTTTCAGGGTGTAGTCAGTCCCTAATACAAGAGAGCTTAATCTCACCGGGGCATAAGCAAAGAACAGGACAGGTGCATATCAAATGTATTCATGGGGATGTGCGCACTTATCCCAAGATGTTTGTGAAATAAAAAATTGGCCAGCAGGTGACGCTTAAAATGCAATTGGGTTTGTGTCCTCGGTTGCCAGTGCCTGTAGTTGGGGGGGGCGGACCATGAAAGCAGTTCAAAAGATTGGTTGGTTGCTGCGACAGCCCTGTCCTCCTATTGGCTAAGAAAGAGGAAGTAATTGAAGAGATCTTCCCCTTTCGCGACCCGGCATGGTATTGCCATAAATTTAAACCCCAAAAAACTAAACGGGAACGCCGGGCTAAGAATGAGAGCTGGCAATGGAGTCCGAGAAGTTTCAGGTGGGGGCATTGGTGAAGAGTCTCGGGGAGGCCGTGGAGCCAGTGCAGGGGTCTGGCTTGGCTGCCTCGCTCAGGACTGACCCGATCCCGAGCTGGAAGCCATGGGAGCTGATTTTTTAGCTCGCCCCGTGACTTCCGATTTCGAGCAAAGGGCGTGACGTGCTGGGCAGGCTCTTTGACCAAGCATCTGTGGTTAATGGTTGGGTGGTTGAGCCCAGATGTGCCGCCACGCACCCTCACTTTGAAATTAATCAAAATCGTGTTGAAAAATGACCCCATCCTCAGACCTTTAAGTAGGATTTGTTGCAGCTGGCTCACGCTATTCCTCTGTCTGGTCACCTGGGAAGGGACAAGACCAAAGCGAGGGCTCGTGACATGGTTCTATTGGCTGGGGCTGGATGGGGATGTCTCATGTTTTGAGAACGTTGCAGGAGTGTCAAAAGGCCAGCCCTAGAGCTGTCCCCATTTGAGCCCCAATTGTGTTGCCACTAGTGGAAGCTCCGTTTGAGCGTATTGGAGTAGATATAGTTGGACTGCTAGGGAGGAGTGAGGCGGGATACATGCACCTATTGGTCATTTTGGATTACGCTACGTGTTAGCCAGAGGCCATTCCCCTCCAATCTGCATCTGCTAAATCTGTTGTTTTCTCTCAGTCGGGATCCCCAATGAAATACTGACCGACCAAGGCACCAACTTTATGTCCCAGCTAGTCTGCGGAACATGTAAACTTTTGGTGATTAAGACCATTATAACCTCGGTTTACCACCCCCAGACTGATGGTCTTCTGAAGCATTTTATTAAGACCCTCAAAAGCATGTTGCGCAGATTTATTACTAGTGACGTGCGCTCCTGGATAATTCGACCAATACAGTCTGGTATGTGTTGGACCTGCGCACACATCTTGAATCTGTGGGGAAGTGGGCGCATGACAATTTTCGGCAGGCTCAATGCAGACAGGAGACCCAATGTAACAGCGGAGCCCGGTTACGCACATTTCAGCCAGGGGATAAAGTGCATCTATTGTTGCCCAGAAACTTCTAAACTTCTGGTGAAGTGGCAAGGACCTTTTGAGGTTACACACCGGATTGGGAAGGTGGACTATGAGATCTGCCAGCCGGAGCGATGGAGAGAAAAGCACATTTATCATGTAAACCTCTTGAAGCCCTGGTTGCAATAGGAGGCTTTGTTAGTGACACAAGCAGATGACGTCACAGACCTGGGACCTGATCTTTCAGTGTTGGCGAAAACAGGGTCAGTACAGATTGCAGGTAATCTGACACCAACACAGAAATGTCAGGCTCAGACGCTGGTGGTGGAGTTTCTGATGTGTTTTCTCCCATCCCGGGCAGACTCGGTAGCTCACCATCACATTTGTTGAACCGGGGCGCCAGCTTGCCAGAGGCCGTACCGCATACCTGAACGTAAACGGCAGGTAATCAAGGCGGAAATTGACAAGATGCTCAGACTGGGTGTAATGTGGAGTCCCAAAGTGACTGGAGCAGTCCAATTGTTTTAGTGGATAAGCCGGATGGGTCAACTTGATTTTGCAGGCGAAAAAATCGAAGTTTGACGCTTATCCCATGCCTGGGGTAGATGAGCTGCTGGAGCGTCTAGGCACGGCTCATTTTATGACGACACTGGATTTAACGAAGGGTGCTGGCAGATACCCCCAACCCCGGAATCCAGAGAGAGACGGCATTTTTCGACTCCTTCGGGTTGTACCAATTTAGGACCATGCCTTTGGGGCAACGGAGCACCAGCCACTTTCCAGCGCATGATGGATCGCATTTTGCGGCCCCATCAGCAGTACGCCGCTGCTTACATAGATGGCGTGGTTGTCCACAGTGAGGATTGGCCGAGTCATCTGTGTAAGGTAGCGGCGGTGCTTCAGTTCTTCGGGAGGCTGGGCTCACTGCTAACCCAAGGAAATGTGCCTGTGAAGAGTGAGTCAGAGTATTTGGGGTATCGAGTAGGGATTGGCAGATCAGACCACTGATTGCAAAGGTGAAAGCCTTGGCTGACTGGCCAGTCCCTCCGACCAAAACCCAGGTGCGCTCCTTATTGGGACTAGCGGGCTATTATAGGAAGTTCATCCCGAGCTTCGTCACGCTCTCTATTCCCTTGACGGTCCAGTGGACGGATCTGTGTCAGAGGGCCTCTCTTGCTCTGAAGCACAGGCTGTGTAGCAAGTCAGTGCTATGTAGCCCAGATTTCAGGCAGCGACACTGGGTTAGGAAGCCGGTGTAAATAAACCAAGGCAGGAATGCCAGTGGCTGGAGCAAGAGAACGAGACAAGCAAGCATGGCTGAGGAAGACAGCCAATGTTAAATAGAAGAGAAATAAAATTAATTGTTACATACCCAAGGGGGACGTGTGTAGGTAGTTGGGGGAACCTTGGCCACCCCAGTGTATAGTGAATAGCAGAGCGTAAATTGGAGACCCGAGCTGACCGGTTTAGCAGCAGTGGGGGGGGGGACGCTGCATAAGCAGCACCTTTTGTTGGTAGTTTTATTACTGTGTTTTATTTTCTCTTCCGCTTTTGGTTATGGAATATTAAATTTTCAGCACTTGCATGTGCACTGGACCTGTGACTGTCTGTGTTGGTAACCCTGTGGTCCGGATTACCATTGCTGGTATTCAAGCCACGGAGAACAACGCCCTCTGCGGGTAAAAATAAATCAGTGCACCCCAGTGGTGTTTCAAAGAAAATTGTGTCTCCTGTGTCCGTGAATGCCTAGCACCCTCTCACAGCACTCTTCAGAGTTTATATGTAAGACTGTCCTTGTACATTCTATGCACCATCTACTTATTAAAAAAGAAACTTAGAAAAGGTTTTAAAATGTAGTATTTGTGTGACTTCAACATACAGCAGTCCAAACTATGTGGAAAAGAATACATCTAAATAAAAATAAATAAAAAAAGGTAACAAGCAGAATGGATGATCCCACTTGTTTGTTAACAGTTTTTTCCAAACTGGTTTCAAGTTGTATCTGTGTAAGCCAAGTAGACATAACTGTTACACTGTAACCGTTGGGCTGCCCTTAGCCAGTATATTCTAAAAGGACAGAACATTCATTTAAAAAGAACAAAACAAATACCACATGAACCAAACTCAATTATGAAAAAAATGTATTTATTCATTGTTAAAATAACACATTATTCTACCCTCCTGTTGGAAAGCCCCTGCACATAAAAAAATAATCACAAATCGGAATAGAGATTTTACATCCAGCACATCTTGGAGCCACAGACGGAACCCTGATGTAAATAATTCCTCACGTCACCTTCTACAGATGAATCAATTCCCCACTCATTACAACAAGCTTATTCATTTCTGATCAGGAGATGAGATTAAATCAGGACAAAAAACAAACAAACAAACAGAACAGACCATGTAAATAAAACTGGCTGTCACTAAAATACCCCAAATTCAACTTGCCACAAACTACATAAACCCAGCCCTCAAATAAATCTCACTCCTTATAATACTGTACAAGCATACCTTGACATCCCTCCCCCAAAATAAGACTTCTAAAACTCAACATTTCTTTGCTATCAAAATTGTATATTGTGTATTATTGCCTACTCTCTTCATTAGGGGCAACCTCCAAGTCAGAATAGTTCCCATTACAGCCAGGTCAGCTCAGTTACCATTAACTAGTTTGAAAAAATGCTACCTAAAAAGGTAAGCATACACAGCCCTACATACTTTACACTACTGGCCTCCTTCAAAAAGCTCTTATGTACCACATACAGATCGCAGCACTAAATAACACTCTATATTGCACCTTTAGAAGTGAAAGTGAAATTGTATGTTTTACCGAACGAGTGGTGAAATGGTTCACATGCTGCCAGACTGCGATTTTGTCAATTTTATATTAAAAAACTGAAGAAAACTGCCAATACACTTCACAAAACCAGACGGCAGTATTCTTCGGACAGCTGAAAACCAAAAGGCTAGTGGCTAAAATTCTTTGAACCCAGGGCATTACACTAAAGAATAGGGAAGGAAACTACAAAAAAAAATCACCACCCGGTAGAGGCTCACATATCCAAAAGCAACACGCAACACGCAGCACGCACTCCAGCTAGTAACGAAGCAAACGCTTTGAACCCAGCTAGCAGCAACACATTACCCAGCTAGTAACGAAAGCAACACGCAGCACGCACCCTAACGAAAGCAACACGCAGCACGCACCCAGCTAGTAACGAAGCAACACGCAGCACGCACCCAGCTAGGAAGCAACACGAAAGCACGCACCCAGCTAGTAAAAAAAGCACCACCAGCCAGTAACGAGCAACACGCAGCACGCACCCAGCCAGTAATGAGCAACACACAGCACGCACCCAGCTAGTAACGAGCAACAACACACAGTAACGAAAGCAACACGCAGCACCATCCAGCTAGTAACGAGCAACACGCAGCACGTCCAGCTAGTAAAAGCAACACAACCCATCTACCCGCTGTTAAAGACAAATGCGCTGTTGGCAAATAAATGAACTAGTTAAAACAGCAACAGCTATTTAGAGTCCTGTAAAAAAGCAGATTCTGTCAGGATTAAATACCATGTTAATATAACAGTGTGAAAAGTTTGTAGTTGAACTGTTACAGTATAGGATGAAATTAGCAATTGCTGCATTTAACAGAGATGTTTATAATTGCAGTAAGTCTACTTACTGTTATTTCCACCTCATGACAGAACCAACCCTTGCTCAAGTGTATGAAGAAACAGTGCATGCATCCATACACCCAGCAAGCTAATGTTTAATGAAGTTTAAATATGGCACGCCAATTAGAAGCCAGCCTGTATAATGGTAACGTCAGCAGATATACTATCATGGGTTCATCCACCTCTGATGAACAAAAGGTCATTTACAAGGACAACTTTGTACACTTGAAAATGCTACTAAAATCACATAATGTGAACTACGATCACGTTTGGTAGATTCCCTGCATGTGCACATCTCCTTAAAAGGCTTATTTTGCATCTGTCTTAAAAGCAGTTTTTGTATATTGACAAATGTCCCTGGATAGCAAACTGAAGACTCAAAAACTAACAAACAATTAAAAAGTATATATTGTTTTTCTTTTATCATGATCTATCAATCCATCCCAGTTCAGACTATGCCTCTCACATCTTTAACTCTCTAGTGAGACTGAACAGTACATTTTCCAGTAGGTGATTATATGCAGATTCCTCCAGAGATGTATGGCTCATTGTCTGTCTCTGTCTTTTCAGATTCTTGGCTTTGCAGAGTTCATCAGCTTTGCTGTTTGTCCTGGACCAGAAGCACAGTGTGCTGCCCTCCGCTGGACACAGACAGTACTACCCGGTTCTCCAGCTGCTTCCCTGTCATCTCCAAGGGACTCCACTCATCCTCCTCCTCCCCGGTGCCCAGCTGCAGGTTGGTGCCCATTCCCCAAGCAAACACACGTCCTGCAAACAGCAGCACAGAAATACAATACATCACAAGCCATGAAGATCACAGGAACCACTTGCTCATGTGGCACACGTTTGTGTTAATGAGATACACCTCTCTGCTGCATGTCAATTTCAGAGGAACTGTCTCAACAGGAAATTCTGAGAGACAAATGTTTACCAATCCCTTTAAAAAAAAAAAAATGTGGGATCAATTTTACAACCCCGCCAAGCCTAGGCAAAGGATGGTACCAGGCTACTGGTAACCCTAATGTCTCCGCTGTGATGGTGGCTGATATTGCTCCCCAATGGGGGCAAATGCCAATGGCATACAGCCAAGATCAGCAACCCCGTGCAGAACAGGACTCAAACCACAGTAGGTAAGCCACCGGGAGCAGAACCTGCATTATACATGGACTCCACTGAATTTCCATACCATCCTTGGTGACAGCACAGCTCACTGAAGCTCCACAGGCCACTGACTGCACGCCCGTCAGCCCCGGCACGACGGTGGGCTCCTTCCACCTCCTGGGCTCCCTCCCCCCAGACCCAGCCGCCCATACTCTGCCCTGCCCAGGCTGTACGCTTTACCTGAGGTAAGAGATTAGAGCTAAATATAAACCCAGCTGTGGTCCCCCTTTAACAATGTTCAATAATACTTAAAAAGCAGCACACCTGTAGAATTCTCCAGATGGGAGAATAAAAGTGCTGGGACAAACACAGGATTTTCATGTTCAGATATTTGCTAATAATTTAAATATTTGTTCGGATATTTGTTCGTTTTTCAAAAGTAATGAAAGCCATTATATTGCTCTGAGCGCAGGCAGAGACAGCATAGCAGCAGCAGGGGCAGGGGCGTGGCCCGTGGCCCCTGTGTGTGTGCCTCTACTTTACAGTAAAAGACCCACAATTTGTAACATGTTAAAATAGAAAATTCTCAGGAGTAAAGAATAAGTTGTGTAGGACTTGCTTTACCCCAGTGAATTAACTACAAAACAAAGGATGCCAAATAGCAGTTTGGTTAAATGTTGTTTTGTTTATTCCAGAAATAAATAGTACATAAAGTTGGCATTGCATTTTGATTTTTTTTTTCTTTCCTTGCCGCTTTCTTCACAGTAAACAGTGGCCATAGAAACGTTTTTCATAAAGTAATAACATGAAGTTTACTTGTGCCTTTTGTAGCTGAACAAGCAAATGAAAACTGAAATTTACAACACTTCACATAGCAATATACACACACACACACACACACACAGCTGTGCGATATTCAATTACTAATTAATCATTCTACTTGAATCTCGGCATGTGAACTAATTCATACTATTACATACTTTAAAAGTGTTTGTGCAATCCCCGTGCCTAAATATAACTATATATTTTAAATCACTCGTGCACAGACCCATTTATATCCCATGCAGCAATATCTATACACCAACACTAAACACACAACACATAACACATATCACACATATGGGCGTGGCACACTTCCACACTCCCATGAGATTCTGGTTAGCTAAAGCAGCACAATGCATTTTTGTCCCAGATGGCTTTCCATAGCGAGCACTGTGCGTGCACACGCATCATCTGCAGGCTCAAGAGCTGCTGTGTTGATCCTGTGTTTTTTTTTATATATATATTAAATCTTGCATGTCACACAGACCTTTTTTTCATTTTTTTTTTTTTTTTTTTTTTTTTTAAACAGTCGCGTAAATTCTGGGTGAGACGGTAAATAAGTGCAAGGTATTTTGTCATTTGTAGTGAATATGAACATCTGAGTTTTGTATCCAATACATGTCAAAAAAATATTTGTTCGAATATTCTTATATTTGTCCCAGCACTAGAGAATAATGATATATATGTGCGTTGTATGTGTGTGTGTGTATTTATTTCATTTAAGAGTAAATAATACTTGTCTGTGAAGAGAATTAAACAAAACTGCTTTTTTATTTTTAAATACATCTAAAACAATTTCTTGTATTTCACCTGACTTCTGAAAGTTAAAAAAAAAAAAAAAAAAAATGAAACCAAGTGTTGCCACCATTTCTAACAGTACTGTATTATGTTCAGTTACATGACTTCATATGGAGAAATAACTGGTTTATTTAAAAGCACACTTCATTTAGAAAATAATAAAACAAATAACCAACAACTCAGACAATACGCAAAACTTGTAAAGGATACTTAACCCACCAAATATCATGAGAATCTCGACAGCTTGAATTCTCATGAGGGTTTTTTTTGGCAAACAGTTTAATCCTTTCCTGACTTTACTTTGAGTTTTATAAGATACACAGAGCATGTTAACTATACCCTATGCTTACTTGCTATGAAACAGGAGTCTTATTTCCATCCCAGTACTGAAATCTATTCAGTACACATGTTCCTGTATCTCTTCTCTCACTTGTTTAATTTCTGCACTTACCTTCAGAATCCAGACAGAGAGTGTGGTGCTGTCCCCAGAAAACGCCACCCAGGACTTGGTAGAGTTCTTGAAGGCAGTGAGGTTTAGAGGAGCGAAGCAGGAGTTGGTGCTTAGAGTTCCTACAACAGGATGAGCATTGCATTTGTAATATTTCCTGTTTTACTCAATTGTATGGATCTCTAGCTTGTTTCTGCATTGGCATCTGTAAATGCTAGTCACCCAACAAACATTGTCAAACACCTGGTCGCCCCTACACTTCAAAACCTGCCTTTATAAACACGTGCAATTATATCTGATATTCAAAAATTTGAAGATCTGAAAGCCCCAAACATGCCTGTCAATTTATTGCAGGCTACAAATAGACAATGATTGGTAAGAAAAATAGAATTCATTACTGAACTCCCCATTCCAACCAGCCCACAGTTTTTCAGAAAACCATATCCAGCAGACAAGCACTGTAGAGTGATGATACTGCAAAGCACGTTTATGTTAATGCTGCAGGATGTACTTTGTGACTGTGGATTGATAAGCAGTAATAGCACAATCTTAACGAAATCAGAAACACATGTAAATGTGGCATCCTTAACACAAACACGCTGGACCTGGGTGACTGTCCGCTTTTAACGCTACTGTATCACTCTGCAGCTCACCTAGCTGGTGGTAGTTGGAGAGCCCAAAGTCAGAGGACGTGCCCCTCCTGTGACACAGCGAAGGTAACGTAGCCCCACAGAACACGCCCTGGAAGCGGACCTTGATCCTGCCTTTCACAGGGACACACTGGGGTATCAGGGAGGCGCCTGAAACCAAACGAAAACAATACAAAGTAGTGGAACTACTGCCAAAACAGGAATCTGTTCAACAGTTACACACATGTATTGGCATGATTAGGGTGTCTGTTAATGAAATGTTAAGGGCAATAATTTTCCTTTACCAACACTTTCCAAATAAAACAATGTTTGTGATTTACTTGATGGGGAAAAAAACAACATAAAATGCAGAGATGGTGTTTTCTTTTTAAAGTATAATATATAGTTCAATAAAACTAAGCTTTCGCCCAGTCCCAGAATATCCCAAGAGGATGACTCACCCAGGCCTCTCCTGCCCCCTCTGTTGGTGAAGCGCTGGGGACTCTTCCCAGCTGCCCCCCTCTCCACAGCCTGAGCTGTAAAGCTCTCCATCCACTGTCAACATCACAAGATGGTCGTTGCCCTAAAGACATTATGCCAATGATTTTCTTGCTGCAAAGATAAAATCATTACTGTTGTACCCAAACTATACAATTTTACCATTGTCACAGTTCTTGTAAATCTGGTATTCATTTCTTGGCTGGTTAATGCACAATCATTCTTTATTGCCTTGACAATACAGAACCAACACATGGTACCAAGTTTAGCAGAATTTGTATTATTCATGCACTGAATCTGAAGAAAGAAGAATCAGTTCAGCCATCTCACCTGATGCTATTTTGAGGACTGCAGCATCTATCTGAATTTGCACTGGCAACATGCACTTCTTCATTGGCTCCAACAGACCGATCACTCCGTTATTATCTAAAAAAAAAAAAAAAAAAGCAAGGTGAGCAATGCAAGATGCATGTTTATTTTCTTGAATGGGTACTGGTGTTGTTTTAATATCCATGCATGCACTGTACCCTGAAGGATCCCCAGATGTAAACCCTGCCCTCCTCTGTCAGCGCTGCAGTGTGGCTGTCGCCCGCTGACACCTGCACTATTTTCTCCTTCAGTTCCACTTTGCGGGACTCATTTCCGACCCCCCACCGACGTATCACGCCCCCAAAGCACCTTCATCGTTGCAGCCAAAAGTGTAGATCTAAAAAAGTTAGTCAGTATTTACTTTAGGGCATTCCAATTCCCTCCAAAAGTACTTAAAGCCATCAATATGATACAATGTCATCTTAGGGACTGTGAAACCCCCAGCTACAACTGTTGGGAAAGAAGTCCAAACTGAAGTATGAAAACAAGCAAAGACTCAAAAAAGAAGATCATCATAAGGAAAGGAGGACTAGTGACAGTGTTGCTAGTGTTGATAAGGTTCTAAAACATTTGTTAGTACTCCTTTAAAAGAGGTTTGCTAGAATGGATAACCCCATGACACGTGCCTTATAACCTTTGGGTATGAAAGCTATGCTGTATCCTGCCAATAATACACACAGTATGATACAGATGTTATTTATGTGTCATTATGTATCTGACATATCAGAGAAGGGACTAAATGTGCCCTCCACACTCACATTGCCAGTTTCACTGAGGCACACTGTGTGCATCCCTCCAGCCTCGGCCTGGACAATCTTCTCAGGAGGAGACGAAAAGTGCGGCTTCTTCCTCTCCATCACATCCTCACCCAGCCCCAGCTGCCCCATCGTCTCCTGCCCCAGCGCCAGCACCAGGCCCGGCACTGTCCTGTGGAGCTGTGTGTGCCACTAAAGAGGCTGGGGACAGAAACAACCTTTAATATGACCCCAACACACCCCTTTACCATCATTGTAATACAAAATAATAATAATAATAATTTATTCCATCCAGTACCAACTGGAAGCGCTAGTCTAGACTGAAGGCAGTGTGCAGCATTTGATAGCACAGTCTCATTGTTACAACTAAACTAACCCATTACTGCACTTCTCCAAAACATTTTTGAATACACCATGAACTACTGGTTTTGCAGTTGCTGGTTTCACTGGAAAGGAACACACATGCCAAATTACCTTTCACTTTCTTGGCTGCCTTGATTTCCTCTGGTGGTGACGGCCTCTTCACTGTCTTTTTCGCCGGCATGATATGTTCCTGTTTCAATTTAACAAACAACCAAAACACTTAACTCTTAAAGGATTACAATATTAACTCTTGAAGGATTACACTTTTTTTTTAACATGCGGTTTTAAAATACATTTTAAGAGTGATACTATGAAATGCCCACACAAGACAAAATACGTTTTTCTTCTTTATCCCAAATTCGATTATTACGTGTCAGTTGTATAACATGTCCTGCGTATGTAGACAACCCCATATCCTCTACGGGTGCCCTAAAGGTCAATGCATTTGGCTTGGACTAACCCTAACCTAAAAAAGACAAGCTGCTTTTTAATATTATTGAAGCGCTTCACGTGGTGACATTACCTCAAGACACAGAAGTTGAATTTGATTTGTACCTGCGATGAATCGCTGTAGTTGCACCGTTACAAAAAAAAAGTAGCAGCGTCAAGAGGTAGTAAATTCTCAGTTCTTGCATATATCTTTTGGGGTCACAGTAATGAAGGTCAAACAACTGCAACAGGCTCGTGCACATCAAATATAACTCCTGGTAAAACAGTTCAAAACTGGGTAGCAGCAAAAACCTTTACTGAAAACCAAGGCACACACACACACACACACACAGTGCCTGTGTCGCCAGTAATCTCCGTCATCACAGTGCATCAACAGCTCTGCATACAGCACTGTGGCCGATATGGTACTCAATTCAGACAGGGTTTTATATTCACCCAGAAGACAGATCCATCGCCTCGTCCCCTCGACAGTGTTCTAGCTGTGCCGCTGCGTCATGGTTCGCATCACAGCGGCTCGTCTGAATTAAAACCCGATTTCAGTCGAGTCGCTGTGTACCGTGCAGGTTACTGGCAAGCAAACGTAAATATAATAAGCATGGCATGTCCTGTTCTGCAAGTACCGGCTTTTTACTTTAAAATCTTTGATTTTTTTTAATATAGAAAAATAACAGCAACAAAGTCCTGTGCATAACTGGTGTTCCCTTTACTTAGAAATACTTAGAAATTATATTAACACACACAAAGGCGATACGGTTTCAACTTTATTAATCACAACCTCATTTTTCAGACACGCGGGAGGACGAAGACACAAACTATGACTACAGTACAATAAACAAATACCGATATATAAAATCCATATATATATATAATTCGCGCGGTTTCCAATAAGTTCTGAGGTTTCTAATATCACAGATACCACCAATCCAGCCGGTTTGATAAGATAATGCCGCCTCTGTTGATGATTTCCAAACCCAATCGAGATCAAAGTAAAGTGTGTTTAGTTTATACTTTACCGGTGCTGCGGCTCTCCTGTGTTTCTGACAGGGTTTGTTTATACTTTTGTCTTTCCACGCTGACCTCGAGATGGCTCTGCCTTCTTAAAGAGACAGTACCCGCCGTGCAGGCACTGCCTGTAATAGGGTGGGTCCATTACAAATGGGAGTGACCACGAGCGTCACTCGAAAGCAGGTAGCGCCGAAATGGCGAAACAAGGACTCAGTTTCATAACATTCACACCATCGTGGAGACTAAACCGTAATTATCCAGAATTAACCGTCTCATTCGCAAATTATCTTAAAAGGTAAAAAAGAAAATATTGATTTTACTTATAATAAGTTAGGTTTAAAAAAAAAGCGTATTTTTTTGGGGGAGGAGTTATTCATACGTCCTCATTTGAGGACACTGCATTTAAGGTTAGGATACCCAGTGCAAAGAAAGTGATGCTAGCGCAAGCATACCGTTCTTGAAGCGCACATTCAAAATATATATATATTTTTTTTTTGTTGTTGCTCTGTGTATGCACTATTATTCTATGTTTTGTTATGATTTGGCATTTAAAAGGTTTAAATGAAATAAGTGGAAAGGCATTCAGATGACTCCAGAAGGCCGACATTGATATATATATATATATATATATATATATATATATATATATATATAAAAAGAAAGATGGTTTGATTTGAGCCGTGGTCCCTTTTCTGCAGTAGTATCTAGCTATGGCTATAAGGTATAGCTAACATTATCAGCGCTGTGAATGCAACTGAACCCGCAGTTTCTGGAGATTGCAAAACATAAATGTAGGTAGGGGTACAGGCAGCCATGAACGCGTTTAAGTTCAAGTTCAACAAGCCTAAATAAAATGTTGTACCTGTTATTAAGCAGTAGTATAATCGGAAGCAGTGGTATTTAAAAATAACAGAAGCCAGTTTTCATTTCAGTGAAGTAGGCTTCATAAGAACATAAGAAAGTTTACAAACGAGAGGGAGGCCATTCAGCCCATCTTGCTCGTTTGGTTGTTAAGCTTATTGATCCCAGAATCTCATCAAGCAGCTTCTTGAAGGATCCCAGGGTATCAGCTTCAACAACATTACTGGGGGAGTTGGTTCCAGACCCTCACAATTCTCTGTAAAAGCGCCTCCTATTTCTGTTCTGAATGCCCCTTTATCTAATCTCCATTTGTGACCCCTGGTCCCTGTTTTTTTTCAGGTCAAAAAGTCCCTAGGTTGACTTGTCTATACCTTTTAGGATTTTTGAATGTTTGAATCAGATCGCGCGTAGTCTTCTTTGTTCAAGACTGAATAGATTCAATTCTTTTTTAGCCTGTCTGCATACAACATGCCTTTTAAACCGGGATAATTCTGGTTGCTCTTCTTTTTCTTTCTAGAGCAGCAATATCCTTTTTTGTATGTAGGTGACCAGAACTGAACACAATATTCTAGGTGAGGTCTTACTAATGCATTGTAGAGTTTTAACATTACTTCCCTTGATTTAAATTAACACTTCTCACAATATATCCGAGCATCTTTTAGCCTTTTTATAGCTTCCCCCATTGTCTAGATGAAGACATTTTGTGAGTCAACATAAACTCTAGGTCTTTTCATAGTTCCTTCTTCAATTTCACTATCTCCCATATGATATTTATAATGCACATTTTTTATTGCCTGCATGCAATACTTTACACTTTCTCTATTAATTTAATTTGCCATGTGTCTGCCCAGTTCTGAATGCTGTCTAGATCATTTTGAATGACCTTTGCTGCTGCAACAGTGTTTGCCACTCTCCTATTTTTTGTATCGTCTGCAAATTTAACAAGTTTGCCTTACTATACAGAATCTAAATCATTAATGTAGATTAGGAATAGCAGAGGACCTAATACTGATCCTGTGGTACACCACTGGTTACCTCACTCCATTTTGAGGTTTCTCCTCTAATCAGTACTTTCCTGTTTTCTACCTGTTAACCACTCCCTAATCCATGTGCATGCATTTCCTTTGAATCCTACTGCGTTCAGTTTGAGAATTAATCTTTTATCAAAGGGACTTTGTCAAAAGCTTTGGAAATCTAAATAAACCATGTCATTATGCTTTGCAGTTATCCATTTTCAATGTTGCATCCTCAAAAAGTCAAGTAGGTTAGTGGACACGATCTCCTTTCTTAAACCATGCTGGCTGTCTCCCAGGATATTGTTACCATATAGGTAATATTCCATTTTGGATCTTATTATAGTTTCCATAAGTTTATATATAATAAGTCAGGCTTATTGGTCTGTAGTTACCTGGTTCGGTTTTGTCTCCCTTTTGTGGATCGGTATTATGTTTGCTATTTTCCAGTCTGTCGGTACAACCTGTGTCAAGAGACTGTTTCATGATCTTGGTTAGCGGTTTGTAAATAACTTCTTTCATTTCTTTGAGTACTATTGGGAGGATCTCATCTGGCCCAGGGGATTTGTTTATTTTAAAGCTCCTAGTCCCTTTAACACTTCTGCCTCTGTTATGCTAAAGTTGTTTAAAATTGGATAGGAACAGGTCGACATGTCGAACACGTTGTCCGTGTCCTCCTTTGTAAAAACCTGTGAAAAAGTAATCATTTAATATATTTGCTATTTTTTTTTCTTCATCTATGATTTTGCCATTTGTGTCTCTTAGACATTTAACCTCCTCTTTGAATGTTCTCTTGCTGTTATAATATTGGAAAAAATATTTTGGAATTGGTTTTAGCCCCCTTAGCAATATTGATTTCTATCTCTCTCTTGGCCTTTCTAACTTCCTTTTGACCTGTGTTTGCAGTTCAAGTACTCTTTTCTGTGTACTTTTTTTGGTCCCCTTTTAAATGCTCTGTAAAGTGCCTTTTTCGCTCGTTTTTTTTTTAATTGATCTATTAAACCATTTTGGCCATTTTGTTTTAGATTTAGATTTGTCTACTTTTGGGATGTAATTGTTTTGTGCCTCTAGTACTACATTTTTTAAAAACAGCCATCCTTTTTCTGTGGATGTTTTCTATTTTACTCCAATCTACTTCTGTTAGTCTCTGTTTCATACCTTCATAGTTTGCTTTCTAAAATTGTAAACCTTAGCTTTGTCATTACTTTTTGGGGTTTTAAAAATACTTCAAATGAGACCATATTGTGGTCTGGGTTTAACAATGGCTCTCTGACCTCTGTTTTAGTTATTCTGTCTTCATTATTTGAAAAAGACTAAGTCAAGGCATGCCTCCCCTCTAGTCGGTGCCCTTGACAAATTATGTTAGGAAGCAGTCATTTGTCATTTCCACCATTTCAATTTCGTTCCGTCAGGTTCCCCCATCGGGTTGTAAACAAACCCAATCCTTAAGCAACGTCCAATAACTAGTATTTTGTGGCCGGATTACAAGTAAACTACCCTGAACAATATAAACTCTCCAAAGCAGTAGGATTCTGCGACAGAACAAGAAAAATTGCTGGGTAAGGCAGGATATTTTACAACACATAGAAAAAGCAGTCATTTGTCATTTCCACCATTTCAATTTTGTCCGTCGTGCCCCCGCCGGGTTTTCCCATTTTATACGGGGAAGTTGAAATCCCCATTAGTATGGCTTCCTCCTTTTCTACACGCATTTGAATGTCATTGTACAACAGATTATTTTGCTCAGCGTCTGAATTTGGCGGTCTATAGCATGCTCCTATTATTATGCCCTTTGAATTTGTGTCCATTATCGGACCCATATTGATTCTGCATTGTTTTCTTTGTCCTGATTTAACACCTGGGCTTGAAGACTATTTCTTATGTATAGCGCTACCTCCGCCTCTTCTGTCCTGCCTGTCTTTCCTATATAGTGTGTACCCAATATTATATTCGTCTCCATCACTCTCAGACAACCAAGTTTCTGTAACACCTATCACATCGTAGTTGCTCATTAGTGCAGTAGCTTCAAGTTCAACATTTTGTTTCTGAGACTTCTAGCATTAAGATAAATACATTTTAATAGTTGTCTTACCTGAGTTGTTGCCCTTGTTTTGATGTGGTCTCCCTTCTGTTTTTTGTTTTCTCCCCTTCCTTTCTAGTTCAACAACATTACTGGGGAGTTGGTTCGGACCCCACAATTCTCTGTAAAAAAGTGGCAAACACTGATGCAGCAGCAAAGTTCATTCAAAATGATCTAGACAGCATTCAGAACTGGGCAGACACATGGCAAATGACATTTAAAGTATTGCACACAGGCAATAAAATGTGCATTATAAATATCATATGGGAGATAGTGAAATTGAAGAAGGGAACTATAGAAAAAGACCTAGGAGTTTATGTTGACTCAGAAATGTCTTCCTCTAGATAATATGGGGAAGCTATAAAAGGCCAACAAAGATGCTCGGATATATTGTGAAAAATGTTGAATTTAAATCAAGGAAGTAATGTTAAAACTTTACAATGCATTAGTAAGACCTCACCTAGAATATTCAGTTCTGGTCACCTCATTACAAAAAGTAAAAAGACCTAGGAGTTTATGTTGACTCAGAAATGTCTTCATCTAGATAATATGGGAAGCTATAAAAAGGCCAACAAGATGCTCGGATATATTGTGAAAAGTGTTGAATTTAAATCAAGGGAGTAATGTTAAAAACTTTTACAATGCATTAGTAAGACCTCACCTAGAATATTCAGTTCTGGTCACCTCGTTACAAAAAAGGATATTGCTGCTCGAAAAGAGTGCAAAGAAAGAAAACCAGAATTATCCGGGTTTAAAAAGGCATGTTTGTATGCAGACAGGCTAAAAGAATCTATTCAGTCTTGAACAAAGAAGACTTCTGTGGCGATCTGATTCAAACATTCAAAATCCTAAAATTATAGACAATGTCAACCCAGGGGACTTCTTTGACCTGAAAAAAGAAACAGGGACCAGGGGTCACAAATGGAGATTAGATAAAGGGGCATTCAGAACAGAAAATAGGAGGCACTTTTTACAGAGAATTGTGAGGTCAGTAACTAGTAATGTTGTTGAAGCTGACACCCTAGGATCCTTCAAAAAAGCTACTTGATGAGATTCTGGGATCAATAAGCTACTAACAACCAAACGAGCAAGATGGGCTGAATGGCCTCCTCTCATTTGTAAACTTTCTTATGTTCTTATGTTCTTAACACCATCCCTACTGTGAAGCATGGTGGTAGCAGCATCATGTTATGGGATGTTTCTCATCGGCAGGGACTGGGGGCACTTGTCAGGAAAGAAGGAAAATGAATGGAGCAAAGTACAGAGAAGTCCTTGAGGAAAACTTGCTGCCCTCTGCAAGAAAGCTGAAACTGGGACGGAAGTTCACCTTTCAGCATGACAACGACCCAAAGCACACCGCCAAAGCTACACTGGGACAGGCTAAAACAAAAGGTAAATGTCGCCAGGTGGCCCAGTCAGGCCCGATCTAAATCAATCGAAAAATTTGTGGCATGACTTGAAGATTGCTGTCCGTCAATGCTTCCCAAGGAACGATGAGCTTTTGAACAGTTTTAAAAAAGAAGAATGGTCAAATATTGCCGTCTAGGTGTGCAAAGTTGGTAGAGACCTATCCCAACGGACTCACAGCTGTAATTGCTGCCAAAGCTGCTTCAAAAGTATTAACTCGGGTGGAGACTTATCCAATTATGATCTTTCAGTTTTGTATTTTTAGTATATAACTTTTCCCCTTAACAGTGTGGAGTATGGTGTGTAGATGGTGGAAAAAATCCTCATTTAAATGCATTAAACTCTGAGGCACTGACACAACAAAATGTGAAAAAAAAAAAAAAGTTCAAGGGATGTAGACTTTCTATAGGCACTGTACACATACACAAACCTAATTTGCATCATTATAATATATCCCCTTTATTTCTTATTTTGTAAAATAATTCCCATAGATCCTCTTGAAACACACAGATATCACACAACTTCCTTGTGTTTATTTATACCCAGTACAGTGCAATGTCCTCAAACGAGGACACATGAATATTGTGTTTACACAAATATCAAGCGATATTTTATACACTGTGTTAGTATTACTAATTTCCGTTGTAATGATCCCTTATATAGTAATCCTAGCTCTACCTTTAACAGTTGGAGCTCTTGAGGACGACGTCAAACTCCACCTCCCAACGGAGGAGATGCATTGTGGGTGCGTGTGTAAAATGAAGAGAGTTGAACAAGTAGGGCATGGCGGTTAATAGTTGTGCAGGGATATCAGAGGATTTTAAAAAGCAATGTAACCTGAATGTCTTTCAGAGTTGGTACTAAATACCAGACAGGGGACTCTTATGATACTATGCATATATTTACTACCTGTGGCTTGTGTACAGGGTAACAAAGTATGTGATTGAAAATAAACTGAGGCCTTCAGACAAGTCTGGACTTCTGTATTCAGTTAAGTACTGTTTCCTACAATGTTACTCCGGCGAAACCTTCACAACACATATTGCACTACAGCCTGTTGTTTGTTATGTCCCTGTGACAGAGACAAAATGATTCTTGGTGATAAATCTCCCTCCCGACTTATGAGGCACTGTGTAAAGGGAACAAGTGCCCTGGACTTCATATTGAACAATTAATTCCCAGGGTTAGGCGGAAGTCGGCCATCTAGAAAGGGGGTGGAGCTATGGTACACTAAATCATCGACCCGGAAGAGAAACGATGTGGCAGCCGCGGATTGGAGGAGCGGTTGCAATCGTTAACCAAGGGGTCATGATTGGCCGGTATATAAGGGGCGTGGCGGTGATCTGTTCTTTGTTATGGTTAACGCTAACCCAGTAGGAGAACCGTATTGCGTATCGTGAGTGTTTTTGTTTGTTTTGTCGTGTCTAATTAAACTGTTTGTTGTTATTAGACAGCTAACACGATCCGGAGCTGTCGCTACAGGCCAGCACAAACCGGGACAACACTGCACTTGTTTCACGATAAACTGTATTTGCACCACGAGCACTTACAGCACTTTGGACTAGGTGGGTGTATTAACTACTGTGTTTATTTTTTCAGGACAGAACCCTGGTTTAAACTCTGTAGTACACAACCTTGTACTACCATTCATTATTATTTACTGTTGTCAAGTGATTTATGGATTATAAATAAAACACCATTACCTGGATTACCATTGTCTGTTTGTTATTGATCACCATATCACTCCTGCACCTGCAAGCTGCAAACCACTTTTCCACTGCGTGGTGTCAGAAAACAGGATGGATCATGCTTCACTGTCAGCGCTGTTGGAGGTGCTGGATGGCAACGGGAGATCAAGGGGCGAGGAAAGGTACACAGCACTGATTGAAAGGGTCAGTCTGGCGATACCGCCCATGTACCAACTGGACCCGTGGATGGCGGCCCCAAGGGGCAAAAGGTGCAGAAAATGGTGGTGGAGGATGACCCGAGCTTATCTGGACTCTAGTCTCGTCAACACCCGACCTACTCACGCTCAGTTCAATGGAGCAGCCAAGCACCTCATCTCCGCTCCACCCACAACACCAGGACCGAGACCTCCTAGACCGCCGACCCCAATGGGCAACCTTGCCTCCCCTCCATGGAGGCTAAGGCTGGCCCCAGCTGGGTAGTTGCTACCGCTGCCCATTGCCATACCAGCAACGGGACAGATATTTAACCTCTGCTCCCTCCTCCCCCCTACCTGTTTCAGATGCCACCAGCTGGGACACCAGGCCAGGTCATGCCCATCTGTGATGGAGTGTGACATGGTGACATGCATTGGGCACCAGAAGCGGGTTGCCCGAGGGAAAATGGTGGGAGGGGCCTTGTATTGGTAATGTGATTTGGAAATGTGAAAACCCGCATTAGTGGAGACAGGGTGTGGGCATACCTTAATTAAACAACAAACATAACAATTATATTTAAACAGGTAACAATCAATACAAAAAACTTGTATTTTAATAAGCTTTTAATTAAATTCTGCAATAACTTTTTTTACATTTCAAGAGGTGTTGCAAAATTCTGTAGCATATTTCTTAAAAAGTATACATCCATGAGATAAAAAACACAGAGCAGTACACATTTGCTACCAGTTGTAGTAGTAGTGTCTAATTCATTTTCAGATAGTTTGTGCTAAAAAAAATCCCTATACTTTTTTTTAAATATATTTAAAATTGTTTTTCATTTTTGTGTAAGATAGGAAGACAAGATATACAAGCGCGATCAATTCCATGTGCAAACACAATTTATACAGCAAAGGAGGAGGACTTCCTACTGGCCAAACAAACTAAAGGAAACAAAACGAACAAAAGTTCCTGCTTAAATGGTTCTCCCTGTCAATCTCGGTGGGTTATAGGTGTTGTGTCTGTACCCTGAATGTCAGTCTACTAAATAGTTTGTTTATGTGTATTTAAGGGCGTCTTCTTCCAATGATACAGGGGTGATTTCTTGGGGTGTAGTTGTGTGGGATCATTAAAAAGCTGTTATCTCACTAATCATGTGATTATTAGTTCCCCCTCTGAGCTGATAGTTGAGGACTACAATTAAGACTGGAAGAAGAATCCAGCTGTTCAGCATTGAAGAAAGAATCCAGCTGTACAGCATAAAGAATCCAGCTGTACAGCATAAAGAATCCAGCTGTACAGCATAAAGAAAGAATCCAGCTGTACAGCATAAAGGATCCAGCTGTACAGCATAAAGAAAGAATCCAGCTGTACAGCATAAAGAATCCAGCTGTACAGCATAAAGAAAGAATCCAGCTGTACAGCATAAAGAATCCAGCTGTACAGCATAAAGAATCCAGCTGTACAGCATGAAGAAAGAATCCAGCTGTACGGCGCAAAGGGATCAGCTGTACAGCATAAAGAAAGAATCCAGCTGTACAGCATAAAGAAGATCAGCTGTACAGCATAAAAATCCAGCTGTACAGGCATAAAGAAAGAATCAGCTGTACATCATAAAGAAAGAATCAGCTGTACAGCATAAAGAATCCAGCTGTACATCAGAAAGAATCCAGCTGTACAGCAGAAAGAATCAAGCTGTACAGCATAAAGAAAGAATCCAGCTGCTGCCATAAAGTCAGCTGTACATCATAAAGAAAGAATCCAGCTGTACAGCATAAAGAATCCAGCTGTACAGCATAAAGAAAAAGAATCAGCTGTACAGCATAAAAATCAGCTGTACAGCATAAAAAAGAATCAGCTGTTCAGCGTGAAAGACAACCAGTTGCTCTGTAGAAGCTGTGCTGTGGCGGAAGCCTTTATTAATCCACCTAAAATTCTCAACTGTTGGCTGTAGTGGCGGAAAAAACCTACCCCCAAATTAGAGATGGGTCTTACTAAAACTAATGTTTGTGCAATAGGAATATTTGCAACATTATTATTACTATTTTCCATAGGTTATCCTGCTATGAAACACTACAGCAGCTTATATACAAGCGTTCCCAGTGCACTGTTATGAGACATTAAGGTCCATTTTGTTAGATTTTTTTCCCCTGATCATTCCAAATAGAAAAAAAGATAAAACAATACAATAAAAAAAATCTAATGTTCTGTACATAGTAGAGGCAAACAGGCATCATTTCTGAGGAAGAAGGCAGCGCGTTGAGGCCAGTTTCTCCAGGAGGAATGCAGGATCACTGAGCAGAGAGACGTCTTGAATTCAAACCTTCCCTCTCCTTCCACTGCCTTGGCACACAGTCCCCCAGTTCCTGGGTGAAATACTGCATCTTCTTTCTATTACTACTCTCTTCTTTTCTTCTTCTTCTTCTTATTACTATTATTATTATTATTATTATTATTATTATTATTATTATCATCATCATCGTTCCAGGATTCCTGATGAAGTACATTCAGAGCGGCAGTCCCCTAGGGAGCACAAAGTCTCTGCGATCCCTTGCAGGACTTGAACAGTAAGTGCTGGATTCCCAATATCGGGGATGCTAAGGCCGATGAAACCTGAAAAACAAGAAAAGGAAATATGTAAGATGTGTAAAAACGCATTTAAACTCAATGCAAAGTCAACCTTATTGAGAAGGTCTTGACAAACATTAGTGACCTTACAAAGACCATTCACCTGGTGTTGGGCTGCCTTGCCAATATATTGTCCCACTTTAGTAGTTTAGAACTGAAGTGTTCAAAACACTAAATACGATCTCACAAGAACTATTGAAATTGAGAAGACTAGCAAAACTCAGCACAGTAGCTTCACTTCTAGTCTATGCCTCTTCTTCAATTTCACCCCTTAGACAATCCTGTATTGGATAATCAATGTTGTCTCACTGACCATCTGAGCTGTGGTCTGGTGTGAGATATTACACCAACATGTCTTATTTCTACACAGGGCTCATAATTTCAATGTTTCCCCTCACTAGTAATTACATATTTAAATATATAGCTTGGCAACTCCACAAGCCAAACGAGAATTCTTTACCTTGTATATATCCTACTTTTCTCATGAACTTCCATTTCTGAGCTTTTGAATTCATTGAGCTCCTTTCGGATTGCAGCCTGCAGGTGGGAAAAAGCCAAGAAAACACAACATGAAACAGGATGTGCAATTTGTAATTTTACACAAGTTATAGTGATAACCCACTCATCTTTAAGATGAAATATTGAAAGAGTTGAGATCCATCGAATAACTCTTTCATAATAGATGCTGCAGAGTGAATATTTATATTTTTTAAATGGATCTCATTTTGGAATTCATCTTGCATTCCTTCACACCCAATAACAGAATCACTGGGCAAATCACCAATTTTCTGAATTCAGTAGTTTAATTTAGGTTCAAACATACGTTCTTTTCCCACATTGTACTTGTTATATAAACAGAATACTCCATGAAGGCTCACAGAGTGCTGTGGTTATTTCACTCAGGAGGAGGGTCATATTTAACACAACAGCCAGGAAGATATTTTTAGGGCACATTGCTGGCACTCTGGAGGCGTGAACGGAGCTCTTTATTTTATCAGCTGGGTGAGCTTTCGGCCCACGGCTTGTCAGCCCTGCGGTCATAGTCGTGTGCATTGGTGCTCTCCACGTACTCGTGAAAACGCAAGATCTTCCTCTCCAGCAGCTCTGCTACTGTGGGCCTCTGACTCAGCTGCAAGAGAGGGAGACAGAGGCATAGGAATCAACCAATCACAGTGCTGTATTTGCCAACATTCCAGTACCTCTTCTCCTGTGCATAGAACATCACAATTCCAATCTTCAAAAATAAAAACCTGGTACCTTAACACAGCATCCTATTAACTTCCACTCTATCTGAATTTCGATGCACTTGACTATAGTTTCTCAGAAGAAATTGTAACCGAAATCGCTACAAACGTTTGAAAATGTGTTTTTTCGGTTGCATTCTGTTCAGTCTCACCGCTACCTGTTGATTTTGAACTCAACCATTTACAAAAATAAAATATTTGTTTAACCCCTTCAGTGCTAGATGTCCTAAAAATACACTCCTAAAGTGCTAGGGGACAGTGTACGTCCTTCCATATATCGCACTGTCCTGCAGGCTGCGAGTAACCGATCGTTTAAAAAATGTCACAAGTGTGTGGGAGGGTTTAATCTCTAGAAATGTGTGAATGGTGTATCGGTTACATCATTTAAACAGTGGATGATTGACGTATAAATCAGCCTATAGGAGTTATTCGTGTTGTTCAGTCTAGAATCCAGGAAGTCAAGTCAGCAAACTAAACTCTGTATTATATTGCAGATCGTGCTTTGATCTGAGCAAATGTGATGGCTACAACACATTTAGAGGATCCAAGGAGCTATTTTGGCAAACTCGATCTTATTTTCAACAATTCTTTTTAGAACTAAACAAATCGCTATTGTTTGTTGCAGGCTGCCCTATTTGTACTGCATGCGAGTATGTCAGTGCCCTGCAGGCTGTGAGTGACCATTCGCTTCCACAAATGTGGGACAGTTTAGTCTCTCAAAATGTGTGAATGGTGAACTGGTCACGTCTATCAAATCATGCATCATGATTGATGCCTAAACTGGCCTATAGGATTTCTCCATGTTGTTCAGTCTGAAATCCAGGTAGTCAGGTCAGCAACTAAAGTCTGTATTTCTATAGGATCGTGCTTTGATCTGAGCAAATGTGATGGCTACAACATTTAGCAGACCCGAAGAGCTACTTTTGGCAAACCTTATCTTATTTTCAACAGTTACTTTCAGAAATAATCGATCGCTATTGATTGCTACAGGGTGCCCTATATTGGACCGAACGTGATGTATATCAATGGCATTGTGCAGGCTGCGAGTATAAAATTTGATAGTTTTTGTAAAGCACTTTTTGAAACGAGCACAAAATGTGACAGTTATCTTGCCAATTTGAAGTTTTCAATTTAGAAGCCTTATAATGTGAGGTGGTAATCATAATTTTGAAAATGAAATTTGGGTATGTTATACTCTATGCATTGCAAAAGGGGTTGAAGTTCATCTCATGTTTATGAGTCTAGTACCATTGAAATCCTCACAACCTACAGGTTCAGAATGTATACGGTTTTCCAGCTTCCTTTGATACAGTTTGTGCAGAGGAGTCAGAAAATACAGAACAAAGGCAAATAAATAAATACATACATAAATAAATTATATATTTTTTATATATGTCACATGCTGTACTTTTAGTCCAAGCAAAATAATGTCCTATAGTTTGAATTTTGTATGTATCTAGTTTTTGAAAATATATAGTTTATATGTGCCACAAAGTTCACACTATGAAAAATGCAAAGATCATTTGACCTAGAGGTGTTCTATTTTTGTATGTTTATTTTTTTAATAATAATAATGTTTAAGGAGCCGTGACAGAAACATAACAACTGTTAGAATATATAGTCAACATATTGACAATGTGAAACATATACAATGTGTCTGATTACCATGTTAAAAAATAACTTTTCCAGGGATTTAAAAGTTACATAGAAAACGCAATTTTTCACTTTATTTTTATATTTTATGCCCACAAATGAAACATCATGAAAAGTTCAGATTGTGCTGAAAAAATAATATATAGTTTTCCTATGTTTCCTTTAGAGACTTGTGAGAAATTTGACATTGAAATGATTCAGTCCCAAATTCAGGAAAAACTTCTAGCACCGAGGGTTCCAAAAGCCCTAGCAGTGAAAGGGTTAAAGCTATTCCCCAAGTACAATGTTGATGTGCGTGATTCATAAGAAGTTACTACGTCGTGTGTCCGTGTCTCTTATTGTAGAGGAAACATCATTTCACACAGTTTGAGCTCTGCTTCACGGTCCTCTCACCCAAACTTCAGAGATGACATTCATTATACAGTGAGAGACGCCCAACACGTATCATATTAACTTAGAAAATTGCTTGTTTGTGCTTTTTGGCGTGAGTGATCTATAAATCTATTTATATGCATGTATTGATATTACATCAGTATATTTATAAACACATTTTTAATATTGGTACTAAATCATTGTATCTGTTTTACATGTTTTCTTTCTCTTGAATATTCTTTTTTTTATTCATTTTACTGTAACTTGTTCATACTCATGTGTTTTGATTGTTTGAATTCATTTTACTGTAAAACTGTTTTTATTTTATTTTACTGTAAAACTTTTACTTAATGCTCCTTACTTTATATAGCAGCAATGTATTTATCTATATATAAAAACATATATAAAATTAACCCCGGTTTCAGTATTGTGTAAGTTATTAGGATGCACAGACAATGGTATTTACTGTACTAGGATGCCAGACAATGGTTTTTACTGTACTAGGATGCACAGACAATGGTATTTACTGTACCTAATTATTTTGAAAGTTCGCTTTTTACTTTAGCAAACTACAGAAAACAGAAACCCAAACTCCACTGTGCTCAGTATACAAACAATACCCAACGTAAAAAAGCACATCCTCACAATTCCCAAGTCCTGGGTGACACAGGCTATCAGCCAGATTCCTACCTTTCTTGTGAGCCTCCTTGATTTCTCGTCTTTCTGCCTGTCGATCAGCTTCATTTTTTTGCTGGAGGAAATTAAACAAAAAAGATTAGACTGTGAACATGAGAAAGGAAAGCAGTTTGGTCATCCAAGTGTCCACTTATTTCAAATGGTGCATTTGAAGGGAAGATAATAATAATAATAATAATAATAATAATAATAATAATAATAATAATAATAAATCACTCGCACAAGGGCTCGTTAAACTGCAGTCTCTCTCGCACAAGGGCTCGTTAAACTGCAGTCACTCGACTGGGCTCGTTAAACTGCAGTCACTTCCGCGACAAGGGCTCGTTAAACTGCAGTCACTCTACGCACAAGGGCTCGTTAAACTGCAGTCTCTCTCAGACAAGGGCTCGTTAAACTGCAGTCACTCTCACAAGGGCTGGAACTGCAGTCTCTCGCACAAGGGCTCGATTAAACTGCAGTCACTCTCGCACAAGGGCTCGTTAAACTGCAGTCTCTCTCGCACAAGGGCTCGTTAAACTGCAGTCTCTCTCGCACAAGGGCTCGTTAAACTGCAGTCTCTCTCGCACAAGGGCTCGTTAAACTGCAGTCACTCTCGCACAAGGGCTCGTTAAACTGCAGTCTCTCTCACACAAGGGCTGCAGGAAGGAGAGCGGCACTCACGCTGCAGGATGTTCCGCTGCTCCAGTTCTTCAGCAGTCGGCCTCTGACTCAGCCGTCTAAAGGAGGAAAACACAACATTAACACCACCTCATATAACTACAGCACACATTAACACCACCTCATATAATCATAGCACACATTAACACCACCTCATATAATCACAGCACACATGAACACCACCTCATAATCACAGCACACATGAACTCCACCTCATGTAATCACAGCACACATGAACACCGCCTCATATAATCACAGCACACATGAACACCACCTCATATAATCACAGCACACATGAACACCGCCTCATATAATCACAGCACACATTAACACCGCCTCACATAATCACAGCACACATGAACACCGCCTCATATAATCACAGCACACATGAACACCACCTCATATAATCACAGCACACATGAACACCACCTCATATAATCACAGCACACATGAACACCGCCTCACATAATCACAGCACACATGAACACCACCTCATATAATCACAGCACACATGAACACCACCTCATATAATCACAGCACACATTAACACCGCCTCATATAATCACAGCACACATGAACACCACCTCATATAATCACAGCACACATTAACACCGCCTCATGTAATCACAGCACACATGAACACCACCTCATATAATCACAGCACACATGAACACCGCCTCATATAATCACAGCACACATGAACACCGCCTCACATAATCACAGCACACATGAACACCGCCTCATATAATCACAGCACACATGAACACCACCTCATATAATCACAGCACACATGAACACCACCTCATATAATCACAGCACACATGAACACCGCCTCACATAATCACAAACACATGAACACCACCTCATATAATCACAGCACACATGAACACCACCTCATATAATCACAGCACACATTAACACCGCCTCATATAATCACAGCACACATGAACACCACCTCATATAATCACAGCACACATTAACACCGCCTCATGTAATCACAGCACACATGAACACCGCCTCATGTAATCACAGCACACATGAACACCACCTCATATAATCACAGCACACATGAACACCATCTCATATAATCACAGCGCACATGAACACCGCCTCATATAATCACAGCGCACATGAACACCACCTCATATAATCACAGCACACATGAACACCGCCTCATATAATCACAGCGCACATGAACACCACCTCATATAATCACAGCACACATTAACACCACCTCATATAATCACAGCACACATTAACACCACCTCATATAATCACAGCACACATTGAGCTGCATGGCCAGGCAGGGTGGATATGAACAGAGTGTGAGCAGCATGGCCAGGCAGGGCTGCACTGGATATGAACAGAGTGTGAGCAGCATGGCCAGGCAGGGTGGATATGAACAGAGTGTGAGCAGCATGGCCAGGCAGGGCTGCACTGGATATGAACAGTGTGAGCAGCATGGCCAGGCAGGGCTGCACTGGATATGAACAGAGTGTGAGCAGCATGGCCAGGCAGGGCTGCACTGGATATGAACAGTGTGAGCAGCATGGCCAGGCAGGGCTGCACTGGATATGAACAGAGTGTGAGCAGCATGGCCAGGCAGGGTGGATATGAACAGAGTGTGAGCAGCATGGCCAGGCAGGGTGGATATGAACAGAGTGTGAGCAGCATGGCCAGGCAGGGCTGCACTGGATATGAACAGAGTGTCAGCAGCATGGCCAGGCAGGGCTGCACTGGATATGAACAGAGGCAATATTGATCTCAATGGGGGCAAGAGAGATGAGAGAGACAGGTAAAAAATAGTGCCTTAAAAAAAAAAAAAAAAAAAACACCAAAACACAAAACACACCAGACACCAATCTCCAGAGGGATGTGTCCTCCATCGAGGGGTGCCTTACTGTAAGTGCTGTCCCTATGTGTGCGGAAGGCCTCCCACTGCTCCCTGCTGTGCTCTGGAATGCTGTCCCTGTCCCCCCGGATTCAGCTCCTGCTGGTGCCATTGGTTCAGCTTCAGAGCCATTGTGTCTTTGCGCTTCACCTTGTTTGCCAGGGAACCTGCGGCAGAGAGAAGCCTTTCTTCAGGGGTTGCATGGGGCTCCCAAATCCTCAACACCACTCACAGCTGCTCAGTGGCGATGCCCCATCTACTGCCTGAAAGCATCATGGGAGCCTTGGCATCCAGCCTGCAGAACTTAACTAGTATGCTTAAAATCCAGATTCCAGTACCTTTTTTTTTGTCCTTAAGTTTTGTCACAGGCACAAACACATTTTTCTAAATAGTGGTACGTGACATGCTTTTAATATATAAATCATCCTCAATTAATTATGAATTTATTTTTCAAAGTGAACAGGGATATTTGTCAGGGTGTTACTCACTGTTGCAGCTCTCGTCCTCCTCGTCGTCGTCGTCCTCCTCCTCCTCCTCTTTGTAGAGCACGGGCCCGTCGCAGTCCGAGTCACTCTGCTCCTCCTCCTCCTCCTCCTCACCGCTGCTGCCCGCCCCCCCCACCTCAGGGATCACACTGACTGAGAGACGATCTCCCAGGTACACACGCCGACTCCCAGCCTGCAGCTCCGGAGGCAGCTCCTCCTCCTCCTCCTCCTCCTCATCGTCAGGACTGAGCGAGAGAGCGAGAGACACACACAGTCAGATCGGGCACACTAAAGGAGTATGAAAATCTCAGCCTCCTAGGCAGCACCACAGTCCAGTGAAGACTAATGTCACGATACAGTATGTATCACAATACTGTACATCATAACAACAACAATCTTTTTAATATAGCGCCTTTCACAATAAAAATTGCCACAAAGCACTTCACATGAATACAAACATTGACAAATATTAATAAAAGAATGCAAGAAAAGCAATACAAACAAAATAAAAAAACACATAGAACAGTAAAACAATGCAGATAACAAAAGGAACATCATTTTAGCATAAAAACGCTACATTATAAAAGTGTGTTTTTCATCTTGTTGTAAAAGCAGTGACACTTGGTGCTTCCCTTACAGAGCTAGGCAGATCATTCCAGAGTTTTGCGGCCCTATAACTGAATGCTCTACCACCTGTGTTTTTTTGTTGTAATTTGTGGGATAGTAAGCAACCTGGCATTCTGTGATCTGAGTGGCGTCTAGGAATATATCGTAGTATTATTTGTTTATTTAGCAGACGCCTTTATCCAAGGCGACTTACAGAGACTCGGGTGTGTGAACTATGCATCAGCTGCAGAGTCACTTACAACTACGTCTCACCCGAAAGACGGAGCACAAGGAGGTTAAGTGACTTGCTCAGGGTCACACAATGAGTCAGTGGCTGAGGTGGGATTTGAACCGGGGACCTCCTAGTTACAAACCCTTTTCTTTAACCACTGGACCATACAGCCTCCTCGTATTAAAAGGCCAAGTCAATTTAATGCCTTATAGGTTAAAAGCAACACCTTAAAATCTATCCTGAATGGGACTGGAAGCCAGTGCAGAGATGCTAGCACAGGAGTAATGTGATCTCGTCTCTTAGTCCCAGTTAAAATTCTAGCTGCAGCATTTTGTATAAGTTGCAGTCGAGATATAACATGGCTATGAGTACCAGAGAACAGAGCATAACCAATTCTAGAAGATACAAAAGCATGCATCAGTCTCTCAGTATCTGAGTGGGTAAGCATACTTCTCAATTTGGCGATATTTCTTAGATGATAAAAATACATTTTAGTAATATTCCTGATGTGTGTCTCAAAAGAAAGATTTGGGTTGAAGATCACACCCGGATTTCTCATTTCATCTGCAAGTTCATAACAGAAACCGCAAGGAGTAAATCAGACATGTTACTTTGTTTATTCTGAGATCCCAGAATCATCACTTCTGTTTTATCTGAGTACATGTGATGATTCCAATGGACTACTTGTATGAAAAGAAAAAATAAATGAGATAACTATAAAAACACACATTCTTCATTCAAGAACAATTTAGTGAACTACAATGAGCTATGTTGTGCTTTTGTGTATTATGTATGATAGTTCACCGATACGCACCACAATGCTTCCACCTCTAGCTGTGCAGTACTCACACTTTGAGCAGCTCGATGGTGACGGGCAGAGACTTGGCCCGGCCCCCCTGCTCACTCTGGCTCTCCAGGCTGGTGTCGAAGAGCAGGGAGTGGGCACGCTGGGAGCCCTCAGGGTTGGGGGTGGCAGGGCCGGGGCTGGTCAGGGCACGCTGGATCATGATGTGAAGCGGGACCTGTGCCTGCCGTGGAGCAGTGTCAGGGGGGTCCGGCTTGTTTCGGGTGAGGTCGAGGGGGAGGGGGGGGGGTAGGTAGTGCTGGGTCAGGGACACTGGTCTCCTCTGTAGGCTGTATGGCAGGGGGAGCTGCGCTCGGGGGCTCCTGGGCACTGGGCTTGGCGATGGGGGTAGTCCTCTTCGGGGGCAGCGGAGGCGAGGGCTTGGCTAGCACTAGAGTCCCACCGCCCACTGCCTGCGACAGCTCAGCTGTGACAGGAAGGAGACATCATTACACATTACTGACTGTGCCAAGAAAATCTACTGCCAATCATTTCATTTCCAAGCACAGACCACCGCTGGAGAAGGATGCACAAGCAGCAGCAAGTGTACACGCTACTTTTAAATACAAGCAAATGAAAGCCAACATGATGCACAAGCCTTTAATAAAAATGATTTGCAACATTCCTACTAGCTTTTAAACATACTAAAAGGTGCTGTGCATGCAAGTGAGAGATGCTTGTTCTCATAACCTTGGAACAAAACAGGGCCCCGTTATAATGATCTGAACTGCAGCAGACGACCACCGCTAAGACAATTAAAATAGGGCCCACAGTCACTGTGGAGGAGCATGCAGAGGTAGGAATATATTATTATTTCTTCTTCCTGGTGTTAGATGTCCTGTCCCCACCAGGGTGGTTGGGAAGTACAGGTTTTAACAGAATTAATCACAGAAAGAGAACTCGGACAGGCTAGAACTGCTCTATTTGTTACCTTTTCTTTTAAAGCTGCACTGGATTTTAGCCAGGACTTCTGGATCAGTCGAAGCAGACCGGACCTTGTTTTATAGCCTTATTCTAAGAACCCTCTGAATCGTCTCTCATCTCCGTGGGAGGAATTGTGTTTGTTACAAACTATCGTTAGATATTTTAAAGGATATATTGATGAAGGCACTATATTTAAAGTTTTTGTTGAACTGCCATCTCATGTAACTGCTGGTATATGATTGACATGCCACCTCATCAGCTGCTGGTGTGTCGATCATCATGCCACATCTAAAAGAACACTCCACAATAACTTAATATTATATATATATATATATATATATATATATATATATATATATATATATATATATATATATATATATATATATATATATATACACATACACACACACACACACACACACACATATATATATATATATATACATATGTATGCTAGGACCGCAACTGGAAATACGCCCCCATCTAGATTGGGTCGTCCACATCGAGTGGGGGTTAATTTACATTTTTAGAACTCTGAAAGCTTTTCGTGTTCAGGGTGGGGCTGTCTTGCGAATGACTCCGTCACGATCCAGAAAATTCACTTAACCCAAACCCGATCTGAAGACCATCTGAAAACACAAGCAGTGAACAGCAATGTCCCAGTGCGCGTCCGTCTTCCGATTACAGCTACAGTACCCATTAGCTGAGCTGCGCAGTACACAGCAGAGTACCATTATTTTTGCTGTATTCAAACAGCAACCTAAACATTCTATATTTGTTTAATTCTAACAAATAATAACATTAATAAAATCAATTTCGGGGTTCTAAACATTTTAATGAACCTCAACCTGATGTGGTCGACCCGATCTAGATGGTGGTGGTAATTCGGGTTGGGGTCCTGATATACATACACACACACACACACACACACACACACTATACACATATTTAGGATATTAGTTCATCTTTAGCAAATGAAACATGCTGCAAATGTGTCAGCGACAGGACACCCAAACAGGTTAGGGAAGCCGCCATCACTGGGAAGCTGCAATGGAGACACTGAATCCCGGTTGCCCTTTACCTGTATTGGGCCGTCTGGCGCATCTGTAGAGACACAGAGGCAGGGACAGGTAGACATCGAATTCACCCTCTCGTTTCCAGCACGAGCAGTACAGGGGGGAGGAATATTTATTGCCCTTGTGCAATGTGGAAGCTAGTAAAAACGAGTCACATGTGTTCTTCAGCATTAGAGTTCACACATTATATTGTAGCATCCTAGCTGCTGTGGTGGAGAGGAATGCACAGCTGGCCATGTTCCTGGAATGTTCCTTTAAGCTACCGATGTACGGCTGTCATGCAATCTCTTAACCTGCTGTACCATCATCATCATCATCATCATCATCATCATCACGCCCTCCACACACACATTCCACTGTGACCCCCCTCCCCCCGCCATGTTCTCAAACGGGGTTCTCAAGACAAAGCGCTCTGAGTAAGGGGATAAATACCTTGAAACACCCATGCTTGGGGACGTTCTAATGCCCCCTGGAGGACTGTTCCAAACAGTCGCTGAGTAACTAAAGGCTGTCTTGTTTTTTTTTTCTGTTGGGAAAGCAAACATGAAGGTATTAATATATTATTTTACATCGGTGGGTACTGGGCCGCCTCAGTGTTACAAACCCATTGGCACAGGGGAAAAGAAGGTAGATTTGTGGACCAACGGATTCCCAAAACGTGCCGACCTGTAAAAGCTCACACAGTCTGTTCTGCAACTACACATTTAAAACCATACGGACATCTTCCAGTTCATTACATCTTGTTAAAAAACCTCAAAAGCTCTTTGAACAAAAGAACTGCTGATGGCTTCTTCAGAAATGCATCCCTATTCCTTAAAACTGCTAAATTCATGCATTTCTGGCTTTGGTGTAACAGGTTATGTGTCTTTTCCTTCAGTGCTTCTCAAGGACAGTCCCCAAATATCCACAACAGTGCAGGCTTACAGTTTAAACAGGAACTACATACTTTGCTTTGTTTTCCAGTGCCCATAAAAGACTATAAAATAGACTAGATTCTGCAATATTCTGCAATTACATGTATATTGCTCTGTGCATACTACAATACAAAATAATGTAGAAGGTCTATATAAAAAAAAGAATATGTACAAAGCAGGAAATTGTTTTACATGTGGTCTCATTAACCGAGCACTGAGAATGAACTGCCATTAGTCTCAGCACATAGCTACTGCAGTCTATAGATACAGACAGACAGTAAGTAGTGTACGAGATACTTCTTTATATCTGTGAAACTGGGTCCCATAAGATCCTCCTGTCATCTAATTTTGTTCTTGCTACAGCAGCAGTACTGTTGGTGTGGGTGTGGAAAAACTTGTTTTCCTGAACAAGCAAACACATGATTAGACAGATGTGTTTTGATTACAGCTGGTAGCTCCAGGCTGCACTGCAGACAGGCACGTTACAGTAGGTGTCCTCTACGAATGGGGCCAGGCTGCTTCCATTTTATATAGATTCATATGGAAGGGCCCAGCTGTAATGGAGATGAAGTGCATTGGATTTGAATTGCCCTACAACACGTGTTATAGTGTTACAGTATCTGAATCCTTTGTTTAGTGCAGAATGAAGAAAAAAAGTACTAAACAACCAAGTTGTTTATATGAGGGATCAGTCGAAACCAGTTAGATGGGAGAGGAGGGCAGAAGCCTGTGCTCTGGAGCGGACCATTAAAAACAAGGAGAAACCTGTTCCTACAGGAATCACTGTTCTCATACATGTGCCTGTGACCAATGTTCCCTCTAATTTTGTTTTGTACTGAGTGGACTACAAACTTCTGAGCACTACTTTTCTGTCAATGGGCAGCTTAATTGAAAACTAAATAAGTGACGTCACAGTTAATATGAACTGCCCTACTAAACAATGATCACCAGCAAACGTGACTGTCGGTAAATGCAACAAATAAACTCAAATATCAGCAAGAACAAGGCACTGTAAATGTTCAAGATTTTAAATTAGGTTTTAACATCGTGTGACCGCACTTTCCATCCTTTCAGCGCCTTCCTATTAATTACCAAACCAAAGAAATAACATGGCACTCACACACAGTATTACCTTCGATCAAAGAGAAGCACAGGAAGCACACACCAATGCAGTTATCAAAAAGTCCACATACTACTATAACATAACTTTTCTGCAATTGTATTATTTTTTATTTTAAATGGTGTTGTAAAGATGTTGCCATCTCTTCGAGTTTTAAAATAGTGAGGTCACTTGTGTTGTAGGGATTTATGTTTCTACGTACTAAAAAAAAATACAATTAATTCCCATTTTGTTATTTTTTTTTTTATAAAAAATACAGCTTAACTTTGCATCGGTGTCATACCCGCCTACTTTTTCTTCTTTCCTTTGTGTTCATTGCTGTAACTTAACATGCAGTCCAAATGAAAAATAACAATAAAAAAAATGATTTGCAAGCGCTGTCTTCTCATCAGTGTTAAGTTTTACACTATGTCGAGAGATTAGTGGGTGGGCACTGCATGTCTTAAAACACACTCGATTGGCTATTTCTCGGTAGCTCTTTGTTTCTCTTAACCAATAAGATTTCCTCAATGTCCAAACTAATACACGCAAAGCAGGTGATTGATACCTCCGTGGTGGTGCAGCAAAAAATATATATTTTTAGGGTCCTAAAGCTAGAGGAGTGCTGTGTATGAGATTTTATGAAGTGAGTGTGTGCGGTGCTGCGCAGTCTGATGTTTTCGGTGTGCGGCACCCGCCAGATTGTTGCGCGGCCGCGTATGTGCGCAGCTTAGAGGGAACATTACCTGTGACACCATCAACCCCCTCTCCCCTCAGCCTTGGCTAGAATTGCAGCCTGTTAAACATGAACCTGTGCAGTATTTAAGAAGCTGGGGGGAGGGGGAGAAGTAGCTGATGCTGTAGCTCCTCACAGTCAGTTAGTCTCGTTACAGGACCGATGCAGGCACTCACCTAGCAGTGCTGGGTTGCTGTCGGTTAGCAGGTTTGGGCTGGGGGACAGGGGCTGCTTGGCAGGTGTAGAAGAGCTGGGGGCAGCTGCAGGGTTAGTGTTAGCAGAGGAAGCAGTCCGTGTGGCTTTGCTGCTGGTGCCAGGGTTGGATGGGATGCCATTCCTGGCAGCTCCAGGCTCCTTCACCTGCCCTTCCCCCCCAGCCTCATGGTGCGAGGAGGAGGATGAAACCACCAGCCACTTGGGAGGGAGCAGCTGCTGCTTGGTGGGGGTGGCCAGAGCTGGCCTCGCCGACTCCACCTCCGAGGCAGGGACGGCTCACGTTGGTCTGCTCAGCGAGACAGCGGCAGGACAAGAAGGCACACAGAAGCACATCAGACCAGGCACAGAACAACACAAACAACAGTACAAGGAACACTTACACACTCTGCCCTCCTGGGCCTTGGTGCTTGTTTCACAATACAGATTGTTGGCTCAAGTGTTAGAAAGCAACAATGAAAGCAGATTCATCAAAGCTAACTGGCCTACACTGTGTGACCTTTGCAGCATACAGTACCGAACTAGGAGCAAAAATGTTGTAAGCCACCAGTTGCCTTGAAGTGGTCTTTAACATTAGGCACAACAGGCGGACATGTAGAGCTCTAACAGTCCACTATGCTGTCACAGAAGGGCTGCTACTGTTTATGTTTTTTATAACAAGAATCAATACATCAAGCAGTAATACATCAAGCAGTTTGCACAGTGTATCCCTGGGACTCTAGAAATGTCAAACGTCGAGCATCAACAGGCTGTACTGCCATTGCTGACAGAGGAGCCATGGCACACAGCAGCTAACCCATCAGGACAGCAAAGGAAGATTAGCCTGCCCAGTAAACAGGCAGTAATGAGATACCCACCATCACACAGTAAGCAGAGACAAACTCAACAATCAGAGTTTATTTAAGGGAAAAGATCCTGAACAGCAACACCTCCTGTGCGTTTTGTAACGATCGCTACGACAAACAAAGCTTCCATCTACTAACACAGAGAGAACAGACAACACGTTTCGCACAGCTCAAAAGAACCCCCCCACAAAACTTCAATTAAAAAGCAAAAAAAGAAATCCATGACCACAACAGAACAGCCAACATGGGCAACTGTCACAATGAAGGGTACCATTAGATAAGCTTGAGGAGTGCAACTGCTGCCTCTCAAATGGTTGATGGTAGATCCTCTCAAATGGTTTATGGTAGATTCGTTGTAGGAGGTGTCAAAATATGGAGTCTGTAAAAGGTTTATGAGATTATCAGTTGAAAAAAAAAGCAGCTGTGGCGAATTTTGACACCCGGGATGCACAATTAACAAAGTTGCTATGATTCGAACCCTGCTCACTCTCACCAGGCTACTCTTGAAATATTTAAATCATGCTGTTCTTTCCAGATGACAAGGAAGTTACCTAGCGGGATTGTAATGGGGAAATACTTCAAAACACCAGCACCACCAATACTGTTCCTGCCTACCTCGACTCCTCCCTTCCTCAGCCTGAGAAGGCTTGGCAAGGCTCGACCTCTTGTCCCCGTCGGAGGGTAACCGACTCCTCCTGCCTTCCTCCGCAGAGGGAAACTTCTGCAAACTGGCCCCCTTCTCCACCTCCGAGGCTGGCCGGCTCCTCCTGCCTTCCTCCGCAGAGGGAAACTTCTGCAGACTGGTCCCCTTCTCCACCTCTGAGGCTGGCCGGCTCCTCCTGCCTTCCTCCACTGAGGGAAACTTCTGCAGACTGGTCCCCTTCTCCACCTCTGAGGCTGGCGGCTCCTCCTGCCTTCCTCCACAGAGGAAACTTCTGCAGACTGGTCCCCTTCTCCACCTCTGAGGCTGGCCGGCTCCTCCTGCCTTCCTCCACAGAGGGAAACTTCTGCAGACTGGTCCCTCTCCCCTCTGAGGCTTGCCGGCTCCTCCTCCCTTCCTCTACAGGCAGAGGCTTCTGGAAGCTGGAGTGCTTCTCCACCTCGGAGGGGTTTGCTGCGCCTCCCTTCTGAGGAGGAGGGCGGCTTGGTGAGGGTGGTGCGCTTCTCTGCCTCGGGAGGAGGCGTGACTCTTCCTGCTGTCCTCGTGGGGAGGCTTGGTAAGGGTTGCCCCTCTTCTCTGCCTCGGAGGAGGTGTGACTCTTCCTGCTCTCCCTCCCGTGGGAGGCTTTGTAAGGGTCGCCCTCTTCTCTGCCTCCAATGCTGAGCTCCTGGACCCTCCAACAGGCACTGTGTGGCCATTTTTTTAGAGTGGGGGGGTTGGAGTTGTGGTCCTCCCTCTCTGTAGACAAAGAGAAAGCAGATCAAGCCTTAGCTACAGGTCTGGTACACCAACAACATTTCATATTCACTGCACACCAGCCTTACATAGCTTATTTATTTATTTATTGCATTTATATAGTACTTTTTATACAAAAGTATCACAAAGCACTGTACAGTACATAGCAGAAAAAAACAAACCACAAATCGGATCACTTAAATAACAGATTTAAATAACAGTATACACATAATAAATCAGCCTTCTCATTTCCAGCCGGCGGCTAAATTGCCGTCTACCTTGCCAGATGAGCCGCCTAAAATTGTTATTTCAAAAAGAAAAAAAAAGCGTTTACAGTGCTCGTATGTTCCAGTGAATAGTATTCTAAATGTTTATTTTCTTCCAGTAAAAAAGCGTTTACAGTGCTCGTATGTTCCAGCGAATAGTATTCTAAATGTTTATTTTCTTCCAGTAAAAAAGCGTTTACAGTGCTCGTATGTTCCAGTGAATAGTATTCTAAATGTTTATTTTCTTCCAGTAAAAAAGCGTTTACAGTGCTCGTATGTTCCAGTGAATAGTATTCTAAATGTTTATTTTCTTCCAGTAAAAAAGTGTTTACAGTGCTCGTATGTTCCAGTGAATTATTATTATTATTATTATTATTATTTATTTCTTAGCAGACGCCCTTATCCAGGGCGACTTACAATTGTTACAAGGTATCACATTATACATTATTTCACATTATACAGATATCACATTATTTTTACATACAATTACCCATTTATACAGTTGGGTTTTTACTGGAGCAATCTAGGTAAAGTACCTTGCTCAAGGGTACAACAGCAGTGTCCCCCACTGGGGATTGAACCCACGATCCTCCGGTCAAGAGTCCAGAGCCCTAACCACTACTCCACACTGCTGCTCTAAATGTTTATTTTCTTCCAGTAAAAAAGCGGCAATTTCCACAATTCATTACGTATGTAATTCGAGTAAAGCATTCCTTCTCTGAGGGCATTTCGTTTCCATGGACACCGTGAATCGCGATGGACCAATCAGTTTTGCGCTTACAAGCAATGTTGCTGATGAAGGTCGAACTGTACAATCCTATACTGTACCCGAGTCAGTAACCGTACAGCAGTTATGAAATTGTATAACATATTCACATTGCACAATTAATTAATATGACTGTTGGTTATTTTATTTTTATGTGCTTTGTTTTGCTGATTCAGTCTTTATTAAACAAAAAATATCGCTGTATGAGCTACACGATGTACCGGTCAGATCTTTTGCAATATTACACCGTTTACACACAAAATGTATATACAGAAAAAAAAGTACGCCCACAAACACACACACACACACACACAAACATGCACGTACAAATACACATAAACACACACTGTGATCTATCTATGTTTAAATAGGCATGGTACTACAGATGATTAAAGACAAAGGTTCTTTACTTTAGAAGACTATCTAAATTCCCTTTTTAAGAAGTTCAAGTCACATAGAAATTTATGTTCAAACTTATGTACGAATCTCTTCTTCTTCCTCCTCTTATGTTGATGTCACACTTTCCATGTCTTATTTTCTTTGTATATTAGGCAAGAGAAACCGTGGGGATTTTTCGTGCTATAAGAAGTACTGACACTTGGCTATAGATGCTCTGGTGTGGCATAGTCTACTGCATGTCAAAAAAAACAAAAAAAACGAAACGACGCAAAGCGAAGCGCTAGTGTGTCCAGGTCTTTAGGGTGCTGAAAGGCATGGTGTAAACATAGATACATGGCTCATCAATCTGAGTGCCTCTCGTGGCGACATGTTCTGGCAAAATTGAGCTACAACAGTATTACACTGAAAGTCTTAAATAGAGTGTATACAATCTATTTTAACTTGTACCCTTGTCCAGGGTACAACATCAACTTTAATGCAGGGTTAGAAACTAACAATATTGTGCTACTAGTCCAAAGGACTAGTACCTTTTGAAACTTGCTAGTCCTGATGTAAACTTGCTAGTCCTTATGTGAAGTGCCTAAGTTGGAATCAACAACAACAGTTGGGGTCCCTAAAAATAGGCTTAGATTATATTTTGCTACAATGTTTTTTAACAAAGCACCTTAGTACACGCTCATACAGATCGATCAGTCACCTGTTTGCACCTCGTTACTGAGCGACTAACTGTACTGTGTGCTGAGAAACTGACACTGACAGCACCAGACGGGATGACAGAGGAAAACATTCTCTCAGCTGTGTCACCTTGCCAACCATGAAGCTCTGCCTCGAATTGACACAGATGACAAATAAAATGTTTATTTTATTGTACATGTGTTGCTATTTACAAAAATGCTGGCTGGCTATATCTACAATAATTAATGTACTCGCGTACACACACGGTCTTCACTAAAGTCCCAATTTAAAGACAGTACGTTTCACTGTAGCCCTCGGGATGAAATTGTTCGGTAGGTGGCTATTTATTTATTTTTTTAATTAGCAGTGGGAGAAAACTGCTTCAGCAAGTACAGTAGAATCTGCCAGAACTGACGGACGCTGTATCTACTATAGATACTAATGAGAGCATAACAAATACAAAAGATAAACGAGGGAAACAGATCTTTTCGAGAAAGCTGGGAGACTTTGTATAAATGGATTTTATATTTTTTAAATGCTGCAATAACAGTTCTGCTTGTGACGCCTCCACAGTATAATCTGAAAGTGATTTATTTGCACCATGCAGGACCTTATTTTCCCCCATTGGTGCTTGAGCCCCGGAGCGCTCACAGAATCAGTCACGGTCGTAATCCGGTATAAATCTCCACATTTCTGTGAAATGACTTTACATTTACTTCAGAAGATGCAACATGTTTCAGTAATTTCAAACGATAAACTTCACATCCTGCGCAGAGGTAGAACACATCATGAAGTGGGGTTGGCATTGCAGGGGGGATGAAGGGAGGTTTCAGTTCCGAGTGACTGTTTTCTAAGGATTATTTGTGAATGCTTATTCACCACTGCTACACCCCGTTAGAAAATTGACTTCCCTGCATTTTTTAACACAAGACTAAACATGAGAGTATATGTGTACATTTGTTTTAAGTACTCGCCTAGAGGACTACTGCGACACAGAAATCAACTAGTCTTTACCTGATTTAATTTGCCGAGGGCATGCGGGCAAGCGTGAGTTTCTAACCCTGTTAATGTGATTTCTACAGTAAGTAGTCATACTTTAATTTAATACAAATTAACGCTAGTAAGCCATGTATTGCAGTGTTTTGTGGCAGACTGCAAGCACCAACCAGAAAGGGAAGCTGCTCCAGATTTCCTATAGCAGCTCATGCTAATCTCTTAAGGAAGTGGTATGTCGGTCTGTGCTAATCTGTATTAATAACATCAATAAGAAGTATCCAAAACCATTTGCGTATATAAATGTAATTTGTAGCCCATTTGTAATTTTCCGTTTCAACATTACTCTCTTCCATTTGATAGTATTTTCCATGTTTTTCCATTTCATATACTATAATTTGTTATTTATGTACTGGACTTTTACTTTCAAACCATGCTGTTCAAGTAAATGCCAATACATTATTTATTGTTATTTGTACTTATTTTAATCAAGCAAAATAGAATACAAAAACACAGCTCATGGCTTACCTTTTCTGTATTCAAATTTACTACCAATGAATACTGCTTCTTATCTTATGTCTTTAATTTAGAGATTGCTTCACATGTTTCTCTTCTGGCTCACTTGGTATTATGGTGTCTATATAATGTGACATTGTTTGTTTTTGTGCCTGAAATATAATTTCTCTCTTCATTGGTGTCTGGTTCTGTCTTTCTTTTAACACCTTTTTCTGTGTAATAAATTATTGCAAAGCCAAACAGTTTACTTAAATATGTGGACTTTAGTTACTTTGAAAATTACTTTGTGCTAAGACAAGTTTGTGGTTTTAAAATTCTAATATAAATAAATTATTTTGTAGTTATTTTGCATAGACACATAAGTAACTTTTACTTGCTCTTTAAATCTGGACGCCTACAATCATAAAAAAATCAACAAAGTTATACACTTATTTTAAATTTTGGGTCCCAATTAAGGCACATATTTAGGCCCAGGATATGCAGTTTAGACCCCTGCAAAACCCTGGAGGACCCCCCTGCACCCGCGCTGGGGGAGGACCCCTATACCCCCCAGCCTTCTACTTAGGATTTATAGCCTCTTACTTTAAAAGAAAATGAATAATACAAAAGCAGCAATTTAAAAATTACATTAAAACCCACTAAGATAAGAAAGCCGTTTCATAAAAGTATGTTTTTAGTCTAGAAAACTGTAACGGTCCCGGCTTCCCTACAAACAAAGGCAGAGCATTCCATAAGCCCTCCTCCCTCCCGTGTTGCTTTTGTTGACCCTAGGAATAACCAGCAGCCCCGCATCCTGTGATCTCAGTGCAGTGTGGAAATATGGGGTCAGTTACTCCTGCAAATAACTAGGTGCTAATCCATTCAGGGCCTTGTAAGTCAACAGCAAAATCTTAAAATCAATTCTATACTGCACAGGGGGCCAGTGTAAAGAGGCCAAAACAGGGGTAATATGTTCACTTTTCTTGGTTTTAGTCAGAATTCTAGCGGCGTTATTCTGAACAAGCTGCAAGCGGGATAACACACGTTTTGGGATACTAGAAAAAGTGCATTACAATAATCAATTCTAGATGAAACAAAAGACATGCATTAGTCTCTCAGCATCAGATACAGAAATAATAATCGCGGAAAGAGGAATGCAACGAAAATGTACGGTACAATCATCGATATTTACTCGAACGATTATATTTGTGTGCACAATTAATCGATTGCTATTTTGAGGCTTAACTGACAGCCCTATTAGTGCATAAATATAAATCGACTTTGCCTGTGTCAACAGAATATATACAGTATTTGCATTATGTAAAGTTTGTTTGTGGTCTCCAGATGGGCGTTGTGTGGGTGTGGTCTCCGGATGGGCGTTGCGTGGGTGTGGTCTCCGGATGGGCGTTGTGTGGGTGTGGTCTCCGGATGGGAGTTGTGTGGGTGTAGTCTCTGGATGGGAGTTGTGTGGGTGTGGTCTCCGGATGGGAGTTTAGTGGGTGTGGTATTCGGCTGGTATTCTTAGCCAGGTACATTTTAACCGATACATTTCACAATGGAAACAGCTCTTGTGGAACAGACATACCCGTACAACAACAGGTTTAAAAAACTATCTGGTGGGGATCACGTGACGCTTAAACTGAGTGGATGTGAAAGAGATGAGCTCCGCATAACCTGATCGTATTTTGCCACCATTTGACTCCCTCCTGTTCTACTTCGCCAGTAACAAATATTAAACCTTCAGTAACAATGTCCCTGGATGAATATTGGGCAAATTCGACCAAGATAACCACAAAATCAACGAAGAAAAATCCCAAAACTAGGAGTGCTACTCGACACGATGAGGACAAGATGGCGACCGTTGTTGTATACCTGAAGCCTTTATCTCGCAGATAGTTCAAGATGTCTCTACACGAATCGAAAATATACTGGATACAAAGCTTGAACGAATTATCAGCTCAGTCGACACTCTAAAGGCAGAAATTATTGAATCCGGTAAAAGGATTCAAGCAACAGAAGAACATATATCTTTTATTGAGGACAGAGAAACTGATCGAGATAAGCGTATAGTGACGGCTGAGAAGGCGATAAAAGAGTTACAAGAGCGAGTGGAGGATGCCGAGAACAGGAGGAGGGTAAAAATGTCAGAATCATAGGTCTGCCTGAGAGCACAGAGGGTAAATCACCAATACACTTTTTTTGAAAAAAATGGATACCCGAGCAACTGGACATTACAGCCAAGCATGGAATCCTTAAAATAGAGAGGGCTCACCGCTTCGCTTCGCACTCCAAGCCTGGAGCTGAAGAAAGACCGCGACCCATTATCATGAGATTCCACAACTACAGGGATAGACAAGTTTATTGGAAGCTGCAAGAAAGAAGGGCCATCTGAGATTCAACAGGAGGAAAATAATGTTCTTCCAGGATTTTTCGTATGCCGTTCAGAAGAACCGCCGAGAGTTCGACTCAATACGCAAGCAACTACGAGATGACAACATTCGATTTGTTTTGCTGTACCTGCCACACTCGAATATTTCAGGATGGAAAACCAAGATTCTTCAAAACTCTGCAATCAGCTCAGGCCTTCCTAGATGAACTGCATGCTTCTGGGCCTGTCAAATGAGACTTTGAACACTGGAATAAGGTAACACACGCCAGTTCAGCTGCATCGCTTTAGTTATGGACTTCACTTTAAGTTGTACAATAGCATTTTCAAGACAATGTCTACTTTATTTTTAATAATGTATATTTTTTCTTATGGTGTACTGCCCTTAGACATTGACACATACAGTTATAATGTATATGTATGTGTATGTATGTGTATGTGTATGTGTATGTGTGTATGTATGTGTATATATGTGTATATAATATGTATGTGTATGTATATGTATGTGTATATATATATATTTTTTTTTGCTTGCTGCGTATATCGACAGACAGATCTGGATTTATGAAAAATATGTTTATATTTTATATATAGTTAATAAGTGGTCGGGCGATCGGGGCGTTAAATTCTTTAGATGTGCAGAGTACGGATGCCTGCATATGTTTTACTGTGGCCTGTTTGCTTTTTGTCACATGCTCTGTTGGACTGCAGCCGGAGATTTGCGCTTTTGTCCCAGAGACGAAAGTAGAAAAAAAAAAGTTTAAACTGCTTTTTGTTTTTTATTTTGTATCACGGGCTGCAACCCCCATTTTTTGTTTTTTCAGACGATATTGTTGATCGTTAGGTGTTGTTTTCACGTTTTGTTGGTTCTTGTTATAAGAAATTTTCAATCTACCATGGATACATGTGGCAACTATGTAAAGAGCAGTTCAGAAGAGGGAGATGTTACTGGGTCAGGGCATTTCAGGAACATATTCACTACTGATTTAATGTCTGATATATTATCCGTAATGCAAACTACGCTAACTAACAATGGCTGATTTTAAGGGAATTACGATGTGTTCCTGGAACGTGAGGGGGGTCAATCATCCCATTAAAAGGAAAAAGATTTTAAATTTTCTTAAGAAGGAACATGTCACATTGCTTTCTTCAAGAAAGCCATTTAAGTGACATTGAACATGAGAAATTTAAAGAGAATGGATCGGCAAAATCTACTACTCCTCAGATATACATCTAAAAGTAGAGGGGTGATCATTTTAATGCATAAAAATGTGCCGTTTATCATTGAAGAGTGTGTAAAGACACACAGGGTAGATATATACTTGTAAAAGGCTCTCTTTATATGAGTCAATTGTTTTGGGAAATATATATGCCCCAAATAATTTTGATTTTAATTTTTTATGGATGTATTCTCCAAGGTAAAGGATTTTCCTGTGTGCAAACGTTATACTTGGAGGGGATTTAAACAGCGTCTGGGATATTAAACAATATAGATCCCATGTAATATTGAGCCATAGAGGCCCTTGCATAAAAGAGATCTGTAAAGAGTTTGATCTTCTAGATATATGGAGACTTTTTAATCCAAGAAGCAAGGAGTTTACATATTTTTCAACAGTTCATCAGACTCATTCAAGAATAGATTATTTTTTATCAGCAGAGAAGTCTCTAGAAAAAATTACCAGGGCATCTATAGGAAACATAATATCAGATCATGCACCTATCTATATATCATACAAACCCTCTAATTTTGAGAGCAGTGTGTTCTCATGGCGTTTCAAACCCCATTTAGTTAAGGACCCTTTGTTTATTTCTTACATGGAAGATAAAATTAAAATATTTCTAGAGACCAATGACTTGCCTGATACAGACCCTTCATTGCTTTGGGAAACTTTTAAGGCCTCACGCTAGGGGATGATAATATCATACTCTTCCGCAAAAAAAAAACAACGGAAAATACAAGAGACAGACTTAGAAAAAAAAATAAGCGGATCTAGAAAGAAAATGACAGCGTCTCCTAATAAAAAAGATTGCTAGGGGAATTAACTGCTGCCCGTGCTTCTCTGGATGCTTTGCTCACGCAAGAAGCAGGCTCCATGTTATTATATGCAAGACAGCTTCTATAAATATGGCAATAGACCAGGAAGATACCTAGCCAAATTCTTACAGGGACATAGAGAGAGTAACTTCATATCATCTATTAAAGATAAGTATAAAAATAGAAAAATGTTAAAAAAGATATCAATAATATTTTTAAGCAATATTATGAGAGCCTATATAAATCTGATTGAGGAAATTCCACCCATGACATGAGTACACTCCTAGATAAAATCAATATTGCACAGATTCCAGACAGTGAGAGATGTAGCCTGGAGCCCCCCTATCCAAAACTGAGCTTACAGAAGCAATACAATGTTTAAATAATAACAAATCCCCAGGCCCTGATGGATTTGGAATAGAATTCTATAAAACTTTCTTTCCTCTTCTTAATCAGCCCTTGCTTAATATGTTTAATGATGCATCTCGGAAGGGTACTCTTCCTCCGTCACTCAGATCAGCCAATATAACCTTAATTCTGAAAAAGGGAAAAGATCCCGAAGACTCTTCATCATATAGGCCCATATCCTTATTGACCACGGATGTAAAGGTCCTTGCTAAGGTGCTAGCCCGACGACTTGAGCGTATTTTACCTGATATTATTAATCCAGATCAGACAGGAGTCATACAAAACAGACAATCTAATAACAACATGAGACCACTGTTGAATGTAATACAGCACTCACAAAATACCAAAGTAGAAACTGTTATAGTTGGTTTGGACGCTGAGAAGGCGTTTGATAGGGTGGAGTGGCCATACATGTTCGAAGTATTGCAACGTATAGGCCTGGGAGAGAGATATATCAAATATATTAGAGTTCTGTACCAAAATCCAATGGCTTCTGTAATCACGAATGGTTTATGTTCTGAACAGTTTTCTCTTTACAGGGGTACAAGGCAGGGGTGTCCACTCTCTCCTCTGTTGTTTGCTCTGGTAATTGAACCATTGGCTGAGGCCATAAGGTGTGATCCCAATATTCATGGTGTTCAGATTGCTGGAACACAACACCATCTATCTTTGTACGCAGACGATATCATACTTTTTTGACTAAACCTCATATATCAATACCTAGACTTGTGGAGGTGATTGAATCCTTTGGAGCCTTTGCGGGATACAAGATTAATTTTAATAAATCATTGATTATGCCAACAAACTCCTCTCAGGCTAACCCCCTGCTTATGGCGCCTTTTCGGTGGTCTCCAAGAGGCATGACATATTTGGGAATATGGGTATCTCCATGCTTGGAAAATTTATGTAGGGATAATGTTTCCCCATTAATTAATAAAATTAAAAAAGATTTAGAAAGATGGACTTGCCTACCTCTGTCCCTTATGGGAAGAGCAGGAATAATTAAAATGAATGCTACCCAGAATGTTATATGCCCTTCAAATGATATCTATACCACTTCTGAGCAAGGATTTAAAAAATATACATCAGGCAGTGAGAACATTTCTATGGGCGGGGAAGAAACCATGATACCAGCTCAAAAAATTACAACTACCAATAAAAATGGGTGGTCTGGCAATCCCTAATTTTAAATTTTATAATTGGGCTGTACATTTAAAATTCATCAGAGAATGGTTTGCACACAGTGCAGATTGTACATGGTTGGATATAGAGTCTGATGTAGTAAAACCTGTTAATCTGACATGCTTACTAACAATGAAAAGAAAAACAATGGAAAAAGCTGGTCAGGGGAAATGTCGTTCTGAGCAACACATTAAGGGTATGGCAAGAAATTAAAAGGTATCATAACAAGGAGGGGTTCGGTCAGTTATTGGCTGCAATAGTGGGGAACTCGAGTTTTAAACCTGGTCTGTCAGATGCTGGCTATAAGCTTTGGGATAAAATTGGTGTAAAGTTTATGTGTGACCTTTGGGGAAATAACTGCCTGAAACCCTTTTCCCAGCTGGGAGAGCAATTTAATATCCCTTCGCAGCATTTTTTTTAGGTATTTGCAAATCAGACACTATGTCACTTCTAATCTTATGAGGAATGCCTCTAACTACACCCTTGCAATTATAGAAAAATTGTTAACTACTGACAAGGTAACGAAACACTTTATATCAAGATGTTATGATGCTTTGTATTCGGTAATTACACTGGATTGTGGGGTGAGTAGGCTGGGATGGGAGCAGGACCTAAACATAACAATAGATAATGAAACCTGGGAAGATATTATCAACCGGATACATTCAAACTTGGCAAGTAACCAAACAACAGAAAGGCAATTTAAAATTATCCATAGATTGCATTTCACTCCTTATAAATTACATAAATTTAACCCACAAAAGTCACAAGTATGCACCAGGTGTAAAAAGGCACCTGGGACATACATACTCTGTATTTGGTCCTGTTCTCCTCTAAAGCAAATTTGGGATAAAATATGTAGGGAAGTCAAGAATATTTGTGGTATGCAATTGGAGAGTGACCCGCTAGTGCTCATTTTAGGAGCTCCCCTGAATGTACATTGTGAAATGGACAAACTCATAAGGGGACTTCTTGTAATGGCTAGAAAATGCATCCTGACAAATTGGATTTCAGATAGTTCACCTACAATTCTGCAGTGGTATAAAGCCATCTACAGTATGCTGCCACTCGAAAGGTTATGCTTTGTCGAGGCTAACAAGACAGAACAATTCCATAGAATTTGGGATCCCTTTTTGAAATATATTGGACCTGCTCTCTCAGACTTAATATTGAAGGGATATTGAATGCAAAGTACTGCATAAGGTTACCATGATCACAATTGCTGTTGTTTTTTTTTTAATTTTTTTTTTTTTATTATTATTTATTCTTTCTCCTGCCTTATTTTCATATATATGTATGTCATATATCTTGTATCATTGTATGACAAAGAATGTATACTGTTTATACTGCCACATTGTAAATATGCAAAAGCAAAAATAAATACTAAAATTAAAAATAATAATAAAAAAAAAAAAAAAAAAGCTAATCTGGCAAGTAATCTCATGTTGCTTAATGCTGGAGAGTTCAAATGTACATTATGATAAAGGGCACAGCATGAATAATATTAATTACATTCTTTAAAGGTTCGGCAAAGACTGGACCAGCAAATGGAGAAATTGACAATGTGTGCATTTATGACCTTGGTGAGGACCGGAGATTCATTATTTACAAAATATACAGTGCAGTATGCAGTCCAAATGGTAAACTTACTTTCTAATCCCCTTGTATTATAAAAATATAGTACAGGTGTTGTGTAAGGTACAAGCTGGTTGTATCACACTGCTCCCTATGCAATATTGCTCATATATTCCACATGTATTGAAAGCATACCACTCTCTGGGAGCTCCTTCAGCACACCCTGTTTGATCAGCTCCTCTCTGGGCTTCCTCATCGAGATCTTTCTTTCCAGAACTGCACAAGAAAATAAAACACAATCCTTTTAAAATGATAACTGAATGTGACGCCCTGATCTCTCTCCAGGGCCGTTTTCATTGTCGGTTTACAGCCCTCGCACGCCCCGGATGAGAGGAATATTCTTTCAAACTGCTTTTAAAACTCAATGCGGAACTTAATTGCCTTTGATTGGTACTCTGTTGAAATCAACACATTAATGAATTGATTTATTAAACACCTTTCGATTAAATACTTCTTGAAGGCAATTCCAAGTACAACTATGCGTTTCTGCACAATCCTAATCTGTACCAGTGCCTATTATTGATGAACAAAAGAATGCAATACATCTTGCCCCAGTGGAAGATTATTTCTTGATTGGAGTTTTTTTCCATTATATTCCTCTTTGAAAGTTATTTTTTGTCCTGTGAAAACAAGAAATTAAATAGAACTAAAACAACTTTAGGGAGAGAAAAAGAAAACCCAAATAGGGTGTAAATAGAAATGACCTTCTGAAGTTTCCTTAAACTTGTCGCTGCTTTTCTTTTTCCTCCACTTCCAAGGTTTAAATATCTTTCCGAAGCTGGAGAACTTGCTGGCGCTTGGTGGGCGGGTGCTGTCCCCCCCCCATCCCCTTCACTCCCCTCCCCACGGGCTCTGGCGATGGCTGATGGTGGTCGAGCTCATCATCTGCAGCAGAGCAGAGCAAGGTTAGTGAGAAGGAGAGGCTACCGTAGCCAGAGCAAAGTTACAGTCAATCTGGAGTGGAATAAACTGTTCAAACTGTAAAGTCCTACAGGACATGCATTACTGTGCTATATTGCACCATGTTCATAAAAAGGTGTTTCCCAGGCTTTTAAATCTTATAAATCTTAGCCACTTGAAGTGGTTATTCAGATTAGTAGTAAAGTAAGTATTTATATTTGTGGTGCAAAAAAATTTGACAAAGAACTGACGATCAAGACTGAAACAAGCCCTACCCCTGCTTATCACATTCTATTGTATTTGGTGAAATGCAACCAAACATTTTACACACCCCAAGAGAAAAAGATGCTTCATGACGATGGCTCATTCTGTTTAACTTTGTGGTAAGAACATAAGAAAGTTTACAAACGAGGTGGCCATTCAGCCCATCTTGCTCGTTTGGTTGTTAGTAGCTTATTGATCCCAGAATCTCATCAAGCAGCTTCTTGAAGGATCCTAGGGTGTCAGCTACAACAACATTACTGGGGGGTTGGTTCCAGACCCTCACAATTCTCTGTGTAAAAAAGTGCCTTCTATTTTCTATTTTGCCCCTTTATCTAATCTCCATTTGTGACCCCTGGTTCTTGTTTCTTTTTTCAGGTCGATAAAGTCCCTTGGGTTGACATTGTCAATACCTTTTAGGATTTTGAATGCTTGAATCAGATCACTGCGTAGTCTTCTTTGTTCAAGACTGAATAGATTCAATTCTTTTAGCCTGTCTGCATATGACATGCCTTTTAAACAGGGAATAATTCTGGTCGCTCTTCTTTGCACTCTTTCTAGAACAACAATATCCTTTTTGTAGCGAGTTGACCAGAACTGAACACAATATTCTAGATGAGGTCTTACTAATGCATTGTACAGTTTTAACATTACTTCCCTTGATTTAAATTCAACACTTCTCAATATATCCGTGCACCTTGTTGGCCGTTTTTATAGCTTCCCCACATTGTCTAGATGAAGACATTTCTGAGTCAACATAAACTCCTAGGTCTTTTTCATAGATTCCTTCTTCAATTACAGTATCTCCCATATGGTATTTATAATGCACATTTTTATTGCCTTATAGTCATTTCGGACTGCAGTGTCCTACACAAAGTCCCCTATATACTGTACTGTGCCACCCACATCCCCTATATACTGTACTGTGCCACCCCACATCCCCTATATACTGTACTATGCCACCCACATCCCCTATATACTGTGCCACCCCACATCCCCTATATACTGTACCACCACATCCTATATACTAAAAAACCAGCAACATCCCCTATATACTGTACTGTACCACCAACATCCCCTATATACTGTACTGTGCTGACCCACATCCCCTATATACTGTACCACCAACATCCCCTATATACTGTACTGTGCCACCCCACATCCCCTATATACTGTACTGTACCACCAACATCCCCTATATACTGTACTGTGCCACCCCACATCCCCTATATACTGTACTGTGCCACCCCACATCCCTTATATACTGTACTGTGCCACCCCACATCCCATACTGTACTGTGCCACCCCACATCCCCTATATACTGTGCCACCCCACATCCCCTATATACTGTACTGTGCCACCCCACATCCCTTATATATATACTGTACTGTTGTCTCACATCCCATATACGGTACTGTTGCCACCCTTCACATCCCCTATATACTGTGCCACCCCATTGTCCATCCCCTATATACTGTACTGTGCCACCCCACATCCCTTATATACTGTACTGTGCCACCCCACATCCATCCATCTCCTTCTCCCCAATAATAGTGTTTGCTTCTATTGATTGCCCTGGTAGTTTTTTTTTTACAGCAGCTACACTGCCTACCCCCCATGTGAAACAGTTCTGCCTCATTACACAGTACCTTGTTTTGTTTGGTTCTCATTCTCATTTTAAAGCCTATTGGCCCCTTTTAGTCTTCTCTTTGATTAAGTCCAGTTCTGAGGCTGGATTCTTTACAAGCCTTCATGTTGCACATGCTGTACAGTGGTAAAGCTTTGTTTTTAATGTGCCTGTCCAAGTAAAAATATTTACCAGCAACAATCTCCATGCAACACCATGCCTTTTACCAAGATGTCCAATCAAAATTGTAAGTCGCCCTGGATAAGGGCGTCTGCCAAGAAATAAATAATAATAATAATAAAGTACAGCATATAACTATCCCCAGTCCTGGCAAGAATACAAAAAAAGTCTGACAAAGTTACACCAGTACCTGGACTAGCGAAGCACCTCCGAAAAATAATTCTCTGTGCCATGTAGAGCAATCCATGAAACAGCAGCAGGGTGAAAACGCAGCCGGCTGAGAGCAGAGTGAGATGGGAAGCACTGCAGAGAGGGTCTGGAGAGGCCAGTGTCGAGGAAATGGTGTTGGGCCAAAATGAACAGGCTGCAGGAAGCAGCACAATACAAACTAGCACCCCACCCAGCCCTCACTGAACCCCTGGGACCATCAGGGAAACAGGAACTCAAAACGGAGGGGAGGGAGCGGGATTCAATAATCAAATACATACAGTATCTCCTGGGCTGTGCTCAAGGAAAAAAAACAGGAGTGTCCTGTCTGTGCTGCTGTCAGAATATGCTGCACCCCTGGAACATGCCGCGCCCCTGGAACATGCTGTGCCCCCGGGCAGGCTCTGTCAGGACCCGCTTGCAGGGCTATTATTACCAAGTCTGGCTCTGAACCTGATGGCCAAACACAATGGGTACTTTGTGTAGAGAACACAGCACAATACACAGCCCTCATTACAACTTCACTAGCCATGTATAATATAGTACATTACAGAAAAGAGGAGTCTCCGAACCATGAACCTTGTTGAAGGTTACTCTGTACTTTAAGAACCTGCACTTTTAAAACACTGTACCACACAATACACACGGATATTTATCATTTTCACTACACATTACACATTGAAGGTCCAAGAAATGCAGCTATACAACTGTATGAAATGAATAGCAAAGTCGCCCAAACAGTTTATTGCTAGCAACTACACATAACATTGTGATTGTCAGCAGATGACTGGTTATACAGCCTGGACATTATCATATCATAGTCACACTGCATTAACATTACTACCAGTTTGCAAAAACAATAGAATTAATGCATAAACAATGCATGGATGTCATGTTTCTGTACTTAGTTCGCTGTGAATACAGCACAGAACTCTGTGTAATCCACTAGATGACTTTAGAAGGCTACTGTAAACTCTGAAGGTTAAAATGAAGACTTTGATTCTACACTTTATACATTAAAAGATACAACTGGTGGCAGGGAAGCTTACTTCACAAATCCAAATACTTCAGAAAGTCAGTTTCACAACCACTTGTCCACATACTGTAATAATGAAAGAATTGCAGTTTTTTTAGAGTGTATAGAGCACAAAGTTCCATCAACCTACTGTAAACACACTTATTTTGCAATACAAGAAGAGTAAATATGGGTACTGTATGGAAAGTTATGAACCTACCTCTTCTAGTCCAAGACTAAATAAAAAACACACAGAGCCACATCAAATGCAACTCAGATACCAAAAGCACAGAAATGAGGCTACATGCAGAATGATTATTATTTAGATCAGTGCTCAAAAGCAGCAACCTTTTCTCTGTAGGCATATATATATATATATATATATATATATATATATATATATATATATATATATACACACACACACACTGTATATATACACAGTGCCTATAGAAAGTCTACACCCCTTTCAAAATTTTAACCTTTTTGTTGCCTTATAGCCTGGAATTAAAATGCATTAACCCTTTGCGGTCCTATGTGGGACCTGGACCGACATTGCAATTTTCCCCTTCCGGTCCAATGTCGGACCAGACATCATCAAAACACATAAAAAAAACAGGTCTCTAGTCGTTTTTCTCTGGAAAAAAGCAGAAAACGATTCAATGTCTGAGTGAGACCGATAGGAGCCGAGAGAAGGAAAAAAAAAAGGCATTATCTCATGAATACAGATAGCCCCGACACCACAGATAACACGGACATAAACAAACAAGATAGCTGCTTCTGCATCCAGCTCAAAAGAATATCACAGACATTTGCAGAGCTTTTTTTAGATGTTATAGTAATAAAATAATGACTTGGATCGCATTATTGGGAGTTTGGTGATAAAACGAGTGATCAGGAGATTTATCGGTATGCACTACTATGTAGAGGTATGTGAAAATACAGCCAGAACAAGGGGGTGGGGCGGGGCTGGAGATGCAGTACTGAGTGTACTGTTGATATGCAGTGCCTTTTAAACCTGTTTTACTGTGGAAAAAAATACTTTGAAACAGCGTGTCTAAAATAAACTGCGTGTGAAAATAATTGGACCTGACGCTTCCTGACATGGCTTCTGAATAAATGGACCGCTAAGGGTTGAAATTTTTTTTTCCCATTTATCTTCACATCCTACCCCCCCAACTTCCAAGTGAAAAAAATGTTCTAGAAATTTGTAGAAAATTAATTAAAAATAAAAACTGAAATAGCTTGGTTGGATAAAGTGTCCACCCCTTGTAATAACAATCCTAAATTAGCTCAGGTGTAACCAATCGCCTTCAAAATCACACACCAAGTTAAGTGACCTCCACCTGTAGTGATTCACATGATTTTAGGATAAATTCAGCAGTTCCTGTAGGTTCCCTCTGCTGGGTAGTGCATTTCAAAGCAAAGACTCAACCATGAGCACCAAGGAGCTTTCAAAAGAACTCCGGGACAAAGTTGTTGAAAGGCACAGAATATCCCTTGGAGCACAGTGAAGACGATTATTAAGAAGTGGAAGGTGTATGGCACCACCAAGACCCTGCCTAGATCAGGCCATCCCTCCAAACTGGATGACCATGCAAGAAGGAGACTGATCAGAGAGGCTACAAAAGAGGCCAATGGCAACTTTGCTGCAGGCTTTTATGGCCAAGACTGGTCAAAGTGTGCATGTGACAACAATATCCCAAGTACTCCACAAATCTGGCCTGTATGGTGGGGGTGGCAAGAAAGAAGCCATTACTCAAAAGCCCACCTTGAATCCGTTTAGTATGCAAAAAACACTCAGGAGATTCTGTAGCCATGTGGCAAAAAGTTTTGTGGTCCGCCGAAACTAAAATTGAACTTTTGGCCTAAATGCAAAGCGTTATGTTTGGCAAACCCAACACAGCGCATCACCCAAAGAACACCATCCCTACTGTGAAGCATGGTGGTGGCAGTATCACATATGGGGATGTTCCTCATCGGCAGGGACTGGGGCACTTGTCAGGATAGAAGGAAAATGAATGAGCAAAGTACAAAAAGTCCTTGAGGAAAACCTGCTGCCCTCTGCAAGAAAGCTGAAACTGGGACAGAAGTTCACCTTTCAGCATAACAACGACCCAAAACACACAGCCAAAGCTACACTGGAGTGGTTAAAGGAACAAAAAGGTAAATGTCCTTGAGTGGCCCAGTCAGAGCCCCAACCCTAAATCAATTGAAAATGTGTGGCATGACTTGAAGATTGCTGTCCATCAATGGACTACTGATGGACTACAAAGGTTGTCAGTAGATGCAGAGTCTGCGTCATAGGATGACGTACTTCCCAGCAATGCATGGACGCCATTCCACAGAGGGGAAACTAGATTTTTGCCATAGTGTTATCGTTTCTGTCCGACTGAGAATCCTGTTTTTTACCTTTCAAAACATTAAGACTGGCCTACGATTGTGGATAGAATTAGTGTTGTTTTTATTCTTCTTTCAACAATAGCATAAATGGTGGGTGGAAGTACAGTCGTGGACAAGCACAACACAGTTAGAAGCAGTTAAAAAGCAGGTTGACAGCAGCAGAAGCTACACTACTAAAAAAAAAAAAAAAAAAAAATGGTCTTCAAGCCAGTAATCTGTGACAACTGCGATGTGATGTGAAAAGAAACCCAACAGAGCTCAACCAAGTTTGTGTAAAGTGCTGCACGATCCAGGACTTGCTTCAGCGATTAAGCCTGCTAGAAAGAAAAGGAGCTGGAGGAAATGAGACAGCAACAGGAGCTTGAGGAGCTGACACACCCACAATTCATGGAAGTCTGCACCCCTAGCAGACTGAAAGCCCTGGGAGATGGAAGAGGTCGAAACAGCTGGGTTCAGATAGGCGAAGCAGGGGAAAAAAGAAACTTCGTCAACACAACCACCAGAAATCCAGACATCCAACACATTTGAGCCACTTCAACATTTAGATGACCAAAACCAACATCAAGAGAATGAAAGAAACAACACCCAGGACCCTATAAACAGTGCTGGTCAGGCAGCAAAAGAAGGGAGGTCATGATTGTTGGGGACTCCATACTGAGAAACACAGCAAGTTCAGTTCGCAGTTTGGACCCCCTTACTACAACAGTGTGCTGCCTTCCAGGAGCCTCAGTCAAAGCACATCACTGGGACAGGCTCCTAGAAAGAACAGGAGATGACCCGGTGGTAGTCGTCCACATTGGTACAAACAACAGAGAGACAGGCCAAGATCCCTGCAAAACAAATTCAGAGAGCTAGGAAGGAAATTAAAGACAAGACCAAAACTGTGGTATTTTCTGGGATACTGCCGGTGCCTTGCAAAGGACCATATGGACAGCTGGAAATACAAAATCAAAATGCATGGCTGAAATCGTGGTGCACACAGGAAGGCTTCACCTTTCTTGAACATTGGAGCACTTTCTACAACAGGGACTTTCTATACAGGTGGGACGGACTGCACTTAAACAGAAAGGGAACCAATCTACTGGAGAAAGGATCCTTCAGGGGTCCAGAAGCATTTAAACTAGAAAGGAAGGGGGAGAAAACAAAAAAAAACAGAAGGGAGACCATATCAAAACAAGGGCAAACAACTCAGGTAAGACAGCTATTAAATGTATTTATCTTAATGCTAGAAGTCTCAGAAACAAAATGTTAGAACTTGAAGCTACTGCACTAACAAGTAACTACGATGTGATGGGTGTTACAGAAGCTTGGTTGTCTGAGTGATGGAGACGAATATAATATTAGTGGGTACACACTGTATAGGAAAGACAGGCAGGACAGAAGAGGCGGAGGGGTGGCGCTATACATAAGAAATAGCCTTGAAGCCCAGGTGTTAAATCAGGACAAAGAAAACAATGAAGAATCAATATGGGTCCGAATAATGGACACAAATTCAAAGGCATAATAATAGGAGCATGCTATAGACCGCCAAATTCAGGCGCTGAGCAAAATAATCTGTTGTACAATGACATTGAAATCACGTGTAGAAAAGGAGAAGCCATACTAATGGGGGATTTCAACTTCCCCTCTATAAAATGGGAAAACCCAATGGGGGCACGACGGACCTAAATTGAAATGGTGGAAATGACAAATGACTGCTTCCTAGCATAATTTGTCAAGGCACCGACTAGAGGGGAGGCATGCCTTGACTTAGTCTTTTCAAATAATGAAGACAGAATAACTAAAACAGAGGTCAGAGAGCCATTGGCAAACTCAGACCACAACATGGTCTCATTTGAAATATTTTAAAACCCCAAAAGTAATGACTAAAGCTAAGGTTTACAATTTTAGAAAAGCAAACTACTAGAAGGAATGAAACAGAGACTAATAAGTAGATTGAGTAAAATAGAGAAAACATCCACAGAAAAAGGGTGGCTGTTTTTTAAAAATGTAGTACTAGAGGCACAAAACAATTACATCCCAAAAGTAGACAAATCTAAATCTAAAACAAAATGGCCAAATGGTTTAATAGATCAATTTAAAAATATTCAGCTAAAAAGGAACTTTACAGAGCATTTAAAAAGGGACCAAAACAAAGCACACAAAGAGTACTTGGAACTGCAAACACAAGTCAAAAAGGAAGTTAGAAAGCCAAAGAGAGATAGAAATCAATATTGCTAAGGGGCTAAAACCAATTCCAAAATGTTTTTCCAATATTATAACAGCAAGAGAACATTCAAAGAGGAGGTTAAATGTCTAAGAGACACAAATGGCAAAATCATAGATGAAAAAAAAAAATAGCAAATATATTAAATGATTACTTTTCACAGGTTTTTTACAAAAGGAGGACAGGACAACATGCCCCACATGTGGACCTGTTCCTATCCAATTTTAAATAACTTTAGCATAACAGAGGCAGAAGTGTTAAAGGGACTAGGAGCTCTTAAAATAAACAAATCCCCTGGGCCAGATGAGATCCTCCCAATAGTACTCAAAGAAATGAAAGAAGTTATTTACAAACCGCTAACCAAGATCATGAAACAGTCTCTTGACACAGGGGTTGTACCGACAGACTGGAAAATAGCAAACGTAATACCGATCCACAAAAGGGAGACAAAACCGAACCAGGTAACTACAGACCAGTAAGCCTGACTTCTATTGTATGTAAACTTATGGAAACTATAATAAGATCCAAAATGGAAAATTACCTATATGGTAACAATATCCTGGGAGACAGCCAGCATGGTTTTAGGAAAGGGAGATCGTGTCTAACTAACCTACTTGACTTTTTTTTTGAGGATGCAACATTGAAAATGGATAACTGCAAAGCATACAACATGGTTTATTTAGATTTCCAGAAAGCTTTTGACAAAGTCCGCATAAAAGATTAATTCTCAAACTGAGCGCAGTAGGGATTCAAGGAAATGCATGCACATGGATTAGGGAGTGGTTAACAGGTAGAAAACAGAAAGTACTGATTAGAGGAGAAACCTCAAAATGGGTGAGGTAACCAGTGGTGTACCACAGGGATCAGTATTAGGTCCTCTGCTATTCCTAATCTACATTAATGATTTAGACTCTGGTATAGTAAGCAAACTCGTTAAATTTGCAGGCGACACAAAAATAGGAGGAGTGGCAAACACTGTTGCAGCAGCAAAGGTCATTCAAAATGATCTAGACAGCATTCAGAATTGGGCAGACACATGGCAAATGACATTTAATAGAGAAAAGTGTAAAGTATTGCATCGCGGCAATAAAATGTGCATTATAAATATCATATGGGAGATAGTGAAATTGAAGAAGGGAACTATGAAAAAGACCTAGGAGTTTATGTTGACTCAGAAATGTATTTCATCTAGACAATGTGGGAAGCTATAAAAAAAAGGCTAACAAGATGCTCGGATATATTGTGAGAAGTGTTGAATTTAAATCAAGGGAAGTAATGTTAAAACTCTACAATGCATTAGTAAGACCTCACCTAGAATATTGTGTTCAGTTCTGGTCACCTCGTTACAAAAGGATATTGCTGCTCTAGAAAGAGTGCAAAGAAGAGCAACCAGAATTATCCCAGGTTTAAAAAGGCATGTGGTATGCAGACAGGCTAAAAAGAATTGAATCTATTCAGTCTTGAACAAAAGAAGACTACGCTGCCATCTGATTCAAACATTCAAAATCCTAAAAGGTATAGACAATGTCAACCGGGGGACTTCTTTGACTTGAAAAAGAAAAAAAAGGACCAGGGGTCATAAATGGAGATTAGATAAAGGGCATTCAGAACAGAAAATAAGAGGCACTTTTTTACACAGAGAATTGTGAGGGTCTGGAACCAACTCCACAGTAATGTTGTTGAAGCTGACACCCTGGGATCCTTCAAAAGCTGCTTGATGAGATTCTGGGATCAATAAGATACTAACAACCAAAGCGAGCAAGATGGGCTGAATGGCCTCCTCTCGTTGTAAACTTTTCTTATGTTCTTATGTTCTAAATAGGTTTTCTAACCTTTTTTTTTTTTTAATTCACGACTGTTGTTTTCTTTTTTTCAATGTTAGCCTACTGCATATTAGCAGTTTCTGCATGTGAGTTGTATTGTATTATTTGTAGTTAAAATAATATAGGCTATTGATTACTAAAAAAAGCTATACTAATAACATGCATCATCTCACATTTTAAATATCCTAATAAACTTTACTGTGATCATATGATTGTGAGTTTTGCTTTTGTGGTTGTTCTGATATATATGGTTGTTGCACCATTAAAAGACGTAACTTATTCTTGCAAGCACACGTGTGATCAAGTGTAAGTGGAAAACCTGTTTGTCACTGTTGTTTCCTAGTTAATATACAACAAACTTTTTTTTTCACTTGTCGCAAGTAAAACTGGACATGTACTGTGTTCCACATTTTATATTGTAAAACCTACTGTATGCAAATCTGTCTATGGGAAACTGAAGTCATACAAAAGGATTATTGCAAAATTGTGGAACTTTGGATTTTTTTCTAAAGACCTTGAAATAAAAGATTGAATATCTCAAAACTGTTTGGAATACACATTACTGTTCTTCGTCTGAATGATTTATGTATTTAACCCAGCTTTTATGCTACATTCCCGCTAGCCGCACGCCACGTCACCACAAGCGAAACGTTTTCCCTTGTGGCTCAACTATTTTTCCCGAAGTTCGCCACGGTGGTGAAGGCTTTGAAAAATGTACTTGTGTAAGACTGCCAGCACATTCAACGTGTGCTGGTAGATGAATCAATACAGACTGTTTAGTTTGATTTCATTTTGCCCAGTGAAAGCTCTTTAGCTTGATCACGTAACATATGCACACCAAACGTTTGGCGTGAGGACAGAGGCTCTAATTAGAAACAGTCAGCGGACGGCGCTGCTTGTAAAAAAAACAAAACAAACAAACAAAAAAAAACCACATGGCAAAAACGGAAAAAAAAATGTTATAAAACAAATTGTACAGACCAATTAAACAGAATCATGTTCCGAAAGATGTAGCCCAAGGAATACCAGTCATCCATGTACAACAAACTAAAATATGCCGGTGATACTTGTCACGGGGAGGTGAAGCAGTCATGGTTTCAAACACACCCTCTGGTCCCGAAAGAACATTTTCACAGACAGCAAGCCAGAGACACACAGCTTCAAGATCACGGCTAAGTTTTCTTTTTTTTTTTTTCACGTTGTTTGCTATCTATTTAAAATATGTTGAAATATATTTTGGAAATAGTAACAGAAAGAGGAATAATTTAATAAAATAAACACATTTATTATTTTAAAAAGAAGGATTCGTCTCACCATGATTTTTGCGTTTAATGTCAGAATTGGTGCATTACTGTCAGTAGTCACAGGTGAAAGAACACAGTACAAAAACATTTTTTTAAACACAGTAGTGGCTGTACAATCCTACTAATATTATTAATCACATTAGTACAATCTTGTGTAACTAGAGCTGTGGTTGGTCAGGGAGGCATTAATATTAACATACACTAATAGCACTGTCTGCTGGTACAATTTTGCTTTACCGTTCTGTAGTGGAAAGAAAACTGTGTCACAGTCAAAATAATGTAAAGGATTATGCAGGTACATGAATATCTCTGCAAACCTATTCAGAATTTAGGAAATCTGTAATGATGTTTTTTCATGTGGGACTAAGTTTTGCATTTATTAAATGGAAATCAGAGTTATAGTGCAATTTAAATATAATATTTGTGTGTTTTGTAAATGGTAGGGTCTAGCATTTAAATATCTACGTGTTTTCAAATAAAATACATGTCTTTTTGCCTTGCTGAAACAGTATGTTTCTAACGTGTTTATAGTATTGTTAAGTGGCTAAAGTTTTTCCACTGTGGCTAAAAAATGTTAAGTTACTTTAGCCACAGTGGCTAACTAAATGAAAGTCTGAAAGGGAACGTAGTTCTGGTGTAATAATAAAGATCTGCAGTGGTGTTGGTTGTTACAGAGCTGTGTATCGGGGATCCCAGGATCTAGTCTCATCCGTCAACGGAGGGGAATGTGCTAATAAAGTTCAGCGAAGTTCAATCTTGTCTCCGTGTCGCATACGTTACACGCACCAAACTAAAGAACATGCCGTCACAACCAACCCATTGAAGAGTATTGAGAGCTGAAACAAGTATTTTAAGCAAACCAATTTCTCACATACAGGAATAATCAATGTTTCACAGGATTATTATTATTTTTTGGCCGTTACGCAAACGGAAAACACAGCATAACAGCCTGAATACAGCGTCACAGCCTGAATACAGCGTTATTTTTCCAGGTAGCAACGTAACGGCCCGTTACGCTCAACAGCGCTGGTGAGCACCCTGCCTGGGTGTATTTACCTGTAGCAACGAGCCTAGGAAACCTGGCAACAAACCTATTACAGTTTTACATTCAAAAAGTCCCCAATGCAATTGCCTCCTACAATCCAGTGACATCCAGTTTAACTAAGCCAGTAAGTGGCAGTGATGGGTTTGAGGGGGGCATGCGAATACAGATCAAACAAGGGATACAGCTCCTAATAACATGACTTCTACTTTGGAGCATAACGGTAGTAGAAAGCACTGTATCATCCACACATAGGCGACAATGGACTCCATTCAGATTCTGACACACACCATCAATATACAGTGAAAACAGTGTCAGACCCAGGATAGAGCCCTGTGGTACACCTTTCTTTATCTTTACAATAGAATACAACATACCTCCTCCTATTGTTGCCTATCTGTTAAATAAGTACAGAACCAAATCAATGGCTTTATCAGACAGACCTATCACATAGCATGTGGTCCACAGTATCGAAAGCTTTGGACAGATCAATAAAGACCAGCTGACACCTGCTCACTGTCCAAGCCACTCAATGTCATCGGCCACTTTAGTCACTGCTGTTATTGCCCCATGGCCTGATCTAAAACCTGACTGGGGACAATGGGTTGTTTGAGTCACACACTGTATACCTACACACCTCTTAAACACACAGAGAACGATACTGTTGCAAAGTCTGGCACAGGGAATTAAATACTGAAACTGGATGACAAGCCAGCAACCTCCTTTTACAAATCACTCTGCTCCGAACAGGCCCCTGAACTACTGGACCAAAAAACCCAATCACAAAACAAGCCACCCTGCCCAACTCCAATATCCCACTGGCCTCCTTGCAGTGTAGATAGACAAGGCAGTGACAGACTTCCAAACTACACAACTAGCACAGTCAGTGACCCTCCTTGCACAGAAGCACAGCAAAGCAGCACAGAACATCAGATAAAAACAGAGAGCAACACAAATACAGATCCTTCCAGATTGTGCATTATTGTAACAATTTAGATTTGCCTCAGCTCTGCAGCTCCTGAGATCGTCTGGGTGGAACAGGAGACGCACCGAGTTTCACAATCTCCACATTCCAGAAGCTCCCACACCTGCTGTTGCTCAGTAGAGTATTTGTATTTTTCCCTCTAACTCTCAGCGACCCACCGTAGCTGGAATCTGGATCTTCAGTGGCTGACTCCGAATCCACCGTCTGTCCCATGCTCACTCTGCCTTTCTAGGTTCTTTCTCTAATGCTCACAGTCCCCAAAGAAGAAAGTGTGAGGGGAAAAAATCTCTCTCAGCCTCCACAATTCAGCAGAGCGTTGTAACTTAAGCCAGCCAAGCCTCCCTCCGCCTCTCTCCCACTCATAAGTGCTCTTCCTGTATCTCGCCCTGACTTTCATAAATAAAGTAGCATGCCAGCGATGTTAACAGAGGGATGCCGATCATTCCTGTGTGTAGAATGATTAGGGCCATAAGATAGCGAAAGGGGAGGAGGGAGTGTTTGAAGCCACAGCTGAACTAGCTACCTGTCTGGAAGTTAGTCCTAGCAAGCACAAGCACACACTGACAGCCTTCTCCATTACGTGCAGCTAACAATAACAACAAGGCAGAGGTAGTTACGGCAACACGGAAGGACAAATAAGAGAGTGTCACTGAGGGGAGGGAATGCAATGCTAGTTGGGAGCAGGGTGGAGCCCCAAGCAGGAGAAAATGACATCAGAGAGGAATGCTCTATAATCCACTTCACTTTACAGCATGCAGTGGAAATATACCTACTTAGATGAGCAACAGATGAAGGCAACATTCATATTTTGTGCTTCAGTTAAAGCTACATAAAGAATTCAGATCAAGGTAAATCCACTTAAGTGTTGCACATTCTTTCATTCTGTAAGTTTGTGCTGGTTTACCTATAGGAGAAAATACTGGTCCAGACCACATAACACTGCAAGTTGCCTTTTCTTAAGCAATGAGTTTCAGAATTTGACATCTGCTGAAAGTTATTTCTTTCATAATTGATTTGAAGAGTATAGAAACAGTAAAAAATAACAATGAAACAGAATTACATTCTGAACACTGTGTTATGGTATATGTGAAAACAGTTCCTCACAACAAACTGTGCAGACATCCTGCTGCTAGTGTTTAAGGGACAAGCAGCTCTAACTCCCTGTGGCAATGTGCCCCGCCCCTGTGTGCATGTGTGTGTTCTGTGTTGTATGTTGCGTGTGTTAATGTTGGTGTATAGAGATTGGTACACGGGATATAAACGGGTCTGTGTTTCACGTGTGATTTAAATTGTATATTTGTATTTAGGCACGGGATTGCACATCACTGCACGTGCATTTAAAGTATAGTATGTGAGCATGGGGTTGCACAGAATTAATTCACGTGCTGGGATTCAAGTGAATAATGAATTAGTAATTGAATCCCAGCACAACAGTATATATAGATGCACATTTCTTTCACTCGGGGTTGGGTGTTCGAGAGTGGAGAACGGGAGAGAGTGAGGAGATAATTAAAGTAAAAAGTAAGCGAACTGCTACGTGGTACGTGTTTGTTTAGTGTTACGTCCCTGTATGTCAGTGTCTGTTCGTTTTGTTTATCTGTTTATTTTTGGCGTAAGTGCCGTGTCCTGTTTTGTGTTCAAACCTTTTTATTTTCTGTTCTGTCTGTTAATTATTAAATGCTGAGCGATCACGCTCAGCTTCACCAAAAAACAAGTCTCTGTTGTTTATTTCCTGGCTCTGGTCTGGCGCCACCCACTCCGCCCGTCTTTGTGACACGTGGTGTCATCATGGGATTAACAGCGCCTCCTAGGCGCAGACCAGAGAAGGAGTACAGTGTGTTTTTTTTTGGAAAGGGGAAAAAAAAATATATAATATGGATTTTTTTTTTTTTGGGAGAAAGGGAAGGAGAAAAGAGCCTAGAGAGGAAGCAACAGCAGCACCCATCCTGCAGGCCAGTGACAGAGGAGGTGATCGACTGGCTGCTGGATTGGGAGAAGCAAGGGGCCCCAGAGTAACATCAGCGCAGCAGATGCAGGCGGTGTTAAAAAGGTGCCCGCGACCGCTACTAGCAAGGCTGTTGTCCTCTAGCGCCCAAAAGGGGAGGGGCGCAAATGTCCCACGCCTGAGTGGGAGGAGCCCGAGCGTCCCCACGCCTGGGTGTGGGGCGACGTCCACAGCCCAAGAGGGGGAAGTCGGTCGTCCCACAGCCCAAAGGGGAGGAGTCGGTGCGCCCACAGCCCAAAAGGGAGGAGTGGAAAGGCCCACAGCCCAAAGAGGGGGAGTCGGTGCTTCCATAGCCCAAGAGGGGGAAGTCGGTGCTTCCACAGCCCTAGGGACCCAAGCTGCCAGCAGAGGGAGAATGCCTGCTGGTCCCACCTCCACCAGCAGAGGGAAGAATGCCTGCTGTCCCCATGTCCACCAGCAGAGGGAGAATGCCTGCTGTCCCCATCTCCACCAGCAGAGGGAAAATGCCTGCTGTCCCCATCTCCACCAGCAGAGGAAGAATGCCTGCTGGTTTCCCTTCCGAGGCAGAGCCACACCAGTCCCCTGCAAGAAAGGCAGAGCCACACCAGTCCCCTGCAGAGAGGCTGAGCAGCACCAGTCCCCTGCAAGGGGGGGAGACTACACGCTGCTCCCACCTCCGCCGCCAGGAGACTACACGCTGCTCCCACCTTAGCCGTCGCCAGGAGACTACACGCTGCCTCCGCCACCTTCACCGGCAGGAGCAGAGCAGCCGGAGCTGCAACACTCCTATCTAGATCTGGAACAGTCCATGCTGCTGAGCCAGGAAGTGTGGAAGTATGCACAGGGCAAGCACTGCAGGCTCCTCTCCCGTCTGGGTAAGAGGAAGCACACGTCCCAGAATAACCCTCTATCACAGTGATACTAGGACATGCACAGGGATTCTGTAATGTACAAGCAGCACAGGCCAAGCACTGCAGAGCGTTCCTCTCCCGTCTCGTAAGAGGAAGCACACGTCCCACAATAACCCTCTATCACAGTGATACTAGGACATGCACAGGGATTCTGTAATGTACAAGCAGCACAGGTCAAGCACTGCAGAGCATTCCTCTCCCGTCTCAGAAGAGGGAAGCACACGCCCCAGAATAACCCTCTATCACAGTGATACTAGGACATGCACAGGGATTCTGTAATGTACAAGCAGCACTGGTCAAGCACTGCAGAGCGTTCTTCTCCCGTCTCGTAAGAGGAAGCACACGCCCCAGAATAACCCTCTATCACAGTGATACTAGGACATGCAAAGGGATTCTGTAATGTACAAGCAGTACAGGTCTTTGGGAACACAAAGCTTCTACACAGTCTAGCTCAGCCCCAAGTAAAGGCTGCTTCATCACAACTAAATATGTGACAATGGAAGTGTGATATATGGGTGGACAGCTAGCCAGCCAGGAGCCCTTATTACACCCTTTTATATAAACAAAGGGAAACAAAAAAATGGGTCAATATTAAACTAGGCATGAAATAGTCAAAAATCAGCCTCCATTCCCACTCCCATCCTGCTGCCGTCACTCTGTCCCAGCGGCAGATGGAAACTTAGGGTTTAATGACAGCCCTGCAGTACAGAGAACAACATGAGCAGCTGGAGTGAAGTACTGTACACACGGCACATCTCTTTGTATAGGATCGCTGCTTGTGTGTTAGTAACTGCACTGCACTGCAGATTGTTCAACTGCACTGTAGCTACGGAGTGGGGGGAGGTAGGGGCGACGATGACTTCTTTGGAATATAAATTCCAACATGGGCATTTGCAGTGCAATGCAATGGCATCCTGGCACCCTCTAGAGATGAGAATCAGCAACTGCATCACTGTAACCAAGTCTGCTATGGAGTTTCAATGCTCCTCCATCATGGACAGCCGTGTCTGTGCTATTCCTTGATACAAGCAATCCAGTATCGATCTAGAATATGCTATACCAAACGATCAAAGAATTCTTAGGTGAGGCTTCATTTCTTACCTACAGTGCTGTGAAAAAGTATTTGCGCCCTGTCTGACTTTCTGCATTTTTGCATATTTTTGACACTGAATGTTATCAGATCTTCAACCAAAACCTAATATTAGATAAAAGGGACCCTGAGTGAACAAATAACACAAAAAGTTGATACATATTTCATTTATTTATTAAAAGTTATGCAACACCCAATGCCCCCGGTGAAAAGTAATCGCCTTAGACTCAATAACTGGTTACGCCACCTTTAGCAGCAATAACTGCAACCAAACGCTTCCTGTAGTATTGATTAGTCTCTCACAGCGCCGTGGAGGAATTTTGGCCCACTCCTCCATGCAGAACTGCTTCAACTCAATGACATTTGTAGGTTTTCGTCCATGAACTGCTCGTTTCAGGTCCTGCCACAACATCTCAATGGGGTTTAAGTCTGGACTTTGACTAGGCCATTCCAAAACTTTAAATTTCTTCTTCTTCAACCATTCTGATGTAGACTTGCTTGTGTGTTTCGGATCATTGTCTTGCTGCATGACCCAGCTGTGCTTCAGCTTCAGCTCACGGATGGATGGCCTGACATTCTCCGAGAGAATTCTCTGATACAGAGCAGAATTCATGGTTCCTTCAATGATGGCAAGGCGTCCAGGTCCTGATGCAGCAAAGCATCCCCAAACCATGACACTACCACCACCATGCTTGACCGTTGGTATGAGGTTCTTACTGTGGAATGCAGTGTTTGGTTTTCGCCAGACATAACAGGGCCCATATCGGCCAAAAAGTTCCACTTTTGACTCATCTGTCCATAGAACATTGTTCCACTCTTGAGGATCATCCAGGTGTTTTTTGGCAAACTTGAGACGAGCATTCATGTTCTTCTTAGTGAGCAATGGTTTCCGCCTTGCTACTCTGCATTGAATCCCATTTTTGCCCAGTGTCTTTCTGATGGTGGAGTTATGAACACTGACATTAGCCGAGGCGAGAGATGCCTGCAGATCCCTGGATGTTGTTCTAGGGTTCTTTGTGACTTCCTGGACGATTTTACGCCTTGCTCTTGGAGAGATTTTGGCAAGACGGCCACTCCTGGGAAGATTCACTACTGTCCCAAACTTTCTCCATTTGGACAATATGGCTCTGACTGTGGTTTGGTGGAGCCCCAGAGCCTTAGAAATGGCTTTGTAACCCTTTACAGACTGATAGGCATCAACAACTTTTTTTCCAGAGGTCTTCAGGAATTTCTTTTGTCCGTGGCATGATGTGCCTCTAGAACCTGTGTGCTGACAACTTCACTCTGAAGGTAAGGGCCAAAGTTAGTCAGATTCATATTGGGCAGGGCTGGCCCAAATCAGGCCTGGTTGTTAACCAAAGTACTCAAACAGCTGACCCTAATTATCCCTTTAATTGGGTTGAGTTAACTAGGGGAGCAGACAATAACTTTTTCACACCTGAAGACTGCATGTTTGATTACCTTGCACACCAAACATGAAAGAAGCACCAAACTTTGGTGTCATTTTTTCTCTCAGACTCCCTCTATATACTACTACAACCCACAAAAAAATCTGACCAAATACAATGTGAAAAAATGTGCAAAATGCAGAAAATCAGGCGGGCAAATACTTTTTCGGCACTGTAGGTACGCACAGGACAAGGTGCATGCCGATGTGCCGACAGCTCACAAGCCTTACTAGCCTTACTCCTGGTTAAAACAGACGATGAATTTATAATTCGGCTGAACAATATGAAACAGCAGGAGAGTGCATCATAAGAGACAGGTATGTCCAATCAATCTCATAGCGACAGCGTGTGGAAGCGACATCGTGTGAGAAGTACGAGTGGACAAGTACAACGCAGTTAGAAGCACAAAGGAGGAATTACATCTTTAAATTTGGAGTTGCTTTAAATCAGAAAACATTGCAGCTTAAAGCCTTGCAGCTGCGTGTATTTTTCTGATAAGCTGAAACTTCGAACAGCGGATTCAAATCCGCGGCGTTCTGGGACACGGGGAGGGCGGAACACGCAGCACAAACACAAACAAAGGCAGACAGGCTTCCCAGCGACAGCGTGTGGAAGCGACATCGTGTGAGAAGTACAGTGGACAAGTACAACGCAGTTAGAAGCAGTTGAAAGCAGGTTGACAGTTGCAGAAGCTACACTTAAAAAAAAAAAAAAAAGGTCTTCAAGCCAGTAATCTGTGACAACTGCATGATGTGGGAAATCGAGAAAACCCAACAGAGCTCAACCAAGTTTGTGTAAAGTGCCGACGATCCAGGACTTGCTTCAGCGATTAAGCCTGCTAGAAAGGAGCTGGAAGAAATGAGACAGCAACAGGAGCTTGAGGAGCTGACACACCCACAATTCATGAAGTCTGCACCCCTAGCAGACTGAAAGCCACCAGGGAGATGGAAGAGAGTCAAACAGCTGGGTTCAAATAGGCAGAAGCAAGGAAAAAAGAAACTTCATCAAACACAACCACCAGAAATCCAGACATCCAACAAATTTGAGCCACTTCAACATTTAGATGACCAAAACCAACATCAAGAGAATGAAAGAAACAACACCCAGGACCCTATAAACAGTGCTGGTCAGGTAGCAAAAAGAAGGGAGGTCATGATTGTTGGGGACTCCATACTGAGAAACACAGCAAGTTCAGTTCGCAGTTTGGACCCCCTTACTACAACAGTGTGCTGCCTTCAGGAGCCTCAGTCAAGCACATCACTGAGAATGTGGACAGGCTCCTAGAACAGAACAGGAGGCGACCGGTAGTAGTCGTCCACATTGGTACAAACAACATTGGTAGAGACAGGCCAAGATCCCTGCAAAACAAATTCAGAGAGCTAGGAAGGAAATTAAAAGACAAGACCAAAACTGTGGTATTTTCGGGGATACTGCCGGGGCGCCTTGCAAAGGACCATATGGACAGCTGGAAATACAAAATCAAAATGCATGGCTGAAATCGTGGTGCACACAGGAAGGCTTCACCTTTCTTGAACATTGGAGCACTTTCTACAACAAGGACTATCTATACAGGTGGGACGGACTGCACTTAAACAGAAAGGGAACCAATCTACTGGAGAAAGGATCCTTCAGGCGGTCCAGAAGCATTTAAACTAGAAAGGAAGGGGGAAAACAAAAAAACAGAAGGGAGACCACATCAAAACAAGGGCAACAACTCAGGTAAGACAGCTATTAAATGTATTTATCTTAATGCTAGAAGTCTCAGAAACAAAATGTTAGAACTTGAAGCTACTGCACTAACAAGTAACTACGATGCGATAGGTGTTACAGAAACTTGGTTGTCTGAGAGTGATGGAGATGAATATAATATTAGTGGGTACACACTATATAGGAAAGACAGGCAGGACAGAAGAGGCGGAGGGTAGCGCTATACATAAGAAATAGTCTTGAAGCCCAGGTGTTAAATCAGGACAAAGAAAACAATGCAGAATCAATATGGGTCAGAATAATGGACACAAATTCAAAAGGCATAATAATAGGAGCATGCTATAGACCGCCAAATTCAGACGCTGAGCAAAATAATCTGTTGTACAATGACATTCGAAATGCGTGTAGAAAAGGAGAAGCCATACTAATGGGGGATTTCAACTTCTGTATAAAATGGGAAACCCGATGGAAACACGATGGACTAAATTGAAATGGTGGAAATGACAAATGACTGCTTCCTAACGCAATTTGTCAAGGCACCGACTAGGGGAGGCATGCCTTGACTTAGTCTTTTCAAATAATGAAGACAGAATAACTAAAACAGAGGTCAGAGAGCCATTGGCAAACTCAGACCACAACATGGTCTCATTTGAAATATTTTTAAAACCCCAAAAGTAATGACTAAAGCTAAGGTTTACAATTTTAGAAAAGCAAACTACGAAGGAATGAAACAGAGACTAATAGAAGTAGATTGAGTAAAATAGAGAAAACATCCACAGAAAAAGGGTGGCTGTTTTTTTAAAAATGTAGTACTAGAGGCACAAAACAATTACATCCCAAAAGTAGACAAATCTAAATCTAAAACAAAATGGCCAAATGGTTTAATAGATCAATTAAAAAATATTCAGCGAAAAAGGCAATTTACAGAGCGTTTAAAAGGGACCAAAAACAAAGCACACACAAAGAGTACTTGGAACTGCAAACACAAGTCAAAAAGGAAGTTAGAAAGGCCAAGAGAGAGATAGAAATCAATATTGCTAAGGGGGCTAAAACCAATTCCAAAATATTTTTCCAATATTATAACAGCAAGAGAACATTCAAAGAGGAGGTTAAATGTCTAAGAGACACAAATGGCAAAATCATAGATGAAAAAAAATAGCAAATATATTAAATGATTACTTTTCACAGGTTTTTACAAATTAGGACACGGACAACGTGCCCGACATGTCGACCTGTTCCTATCCAATTTTAAATAACTTTAGCATAACAGAGGCAGAAGTGTTAAAGGGACTAGGAGCTCTTAAAATAAACAAATCCCTGGGCCAGATGAGATCCTCCCAAAAAGTACTCAAAGAAATGAAAGAAGTTATTTACAAACCGCTAACCAAGATCATGCAACAGTCTCTTGACACAGGGGTTGTACCGACAGACTGGAAAATAGCAAACGTAATACCGATCCACAAAAAGGGAGACAAACCGAACCAGGTAACTACAGACCAGTAAGCCTGACTTCTATTGTATGTAAACTTATGGAAACTATAATAAGATCCAAATGGAAAATTACCTATATGGTAACAATATCCTGGGGAGACAGCCAGCATGGTTTTAGGAAAGGGAGATCATGTCTAACTAACCTACTTGACTTTTTGAGGATGCAACATTGAAAATGGATAACTGCAAAGCATACGACATGGTCTATTTAGATTTCCAGAAAGCTTTTGACAAAGTCCCGCATAAAAAGATTAATTCTCAAACTGAACGAGTAGGGATTCAAGGAAATGCACATGCACATGGATTAGGGAGTGGTTAACAGGTAGAAAACAGAAAGTACTGATTAGAGGAGAAACCTCAAAATGGAGTGAGGTAACCAGTGGTGTACCACAGGGATCAGTATTAGGTCCTCTGCTATTCCTAATCTACATTAATGATTTAGACTCTGGTATAGTAAGCAAACTCGTTAAATTTGCAGACGACACAAAAATAGGAGGAGTGGCAAACACTGTTGCAGCAGCAAAGGTCATTCAAAATGATCAAGACAGCATTCAGAATTGGGCAGACACATGGCAAATGACATTTAATAGAGAAAAGTGTAAAGTATTGCATGCGGGCAATAAAATGTGCATTATAAATATCATATGGGAGATAGTGAAATTGAAGAAGGAACTATGAAAAAAGACCTAGGAGTTTATGTTGACTCAGAAATGTCTTCATCTAGACAATGTGGGGAAGCTATAAAAGGCTAACAAGATGCTCGGATATATTGTGAGAAGTGTTGAATTTAAATCAAGGGAAGTAATGTTAAAACTCTACAATGCATTAGTAAGACCTCACCTAGAATATTGTGTACAGTTCTGGTCACCTGGGTACAAAAGGATATTGCTGCTCTAGAAAGAGTGCAAAGAAGAGCAACCAGAATTATCCCAGGTTTAAAAGGCATGTCGATGCAGACAGGCTAAAAAGAATTGAATCTATTCAGTCTTGAACAAAGAAGACTACGCGGATCTGATTCAAACATTCAAAATCCTAAAAGGTATAGACAATGTCAACCCGGGGACTTTTGACTTGAAAAAGAAAAAGGACCAGGGGTCATAAATGGAGATTAGATAAAAGGGGCATTCAGAACAGAAAATAGGAGGCACTTTTTTACACAGAGAATTGTGAGGGTCTGGAACCAACTCCCCAGTAATGTTGTTGAAGCTGACACCCTGGGATCTTTCAAGAAGCTGCTTGATGAGATTCTGGGATCAATAAGCTACTAACAACCAAACGAGCAAGATGGGCTGAATAGCCTCCTCTCGTTTGTAAACTTTCTCATGTTCTTATGTTCATAGTGTAACGCAAACCCACACAGCTATAGCTGTTTGTGTGGGCTATCAGCTAGCCCACACAAACAACCCAGGCTGACTCCATCCTGTCCAGTCCATTCCTGCAGCACACCCAGTACTTTTCAAACCACTGGGCTAGACTGCCTTGAAACTGAATGCAAGGACAATGTAATCCCCGCCACCTATTTCCTGACAAGTGGTCTTTAATACATGCTTAGCTACCTCAATTACAATCTGTCACAGCTCGGTATGGTAAAGGGGTGGGCATGAAAAAATACAAATTCAAAATAGAAACCTCTTATAAAAATCTTTGCAAAAAGTGAGATATCTCACTGCTCAGGGGGAAGTTCATTTGAGAATGAATAGTAAAAGGAATGCAACCAGATTCATTTTGCAGAGACCTACTGTACTCTATGCTGCATTTTTCACATAGCAGTAGGTCATCTGTAACCCTACTTATTTTATCTATAGATAAAATTAACCGTGTTTTAATCTTAGCCTGTCAGATAGGTTTCACACAGCTCTCTAGGAAGGGCTGCTGGCTCCTTGTAATGTAATGACCCACTTTTCCTTCAAGGCTGATCATTAATCATCGGCTTCACACAGCGTGATGGCCACCCTGAATACAGGTTACACCGGACAGGCCAGTGCTTGTGAAAGTCACATCAGGGTTTATGGTTCAATGTTGTAACGGTCCGTCACAACTCACAAAAGACGGTGGAGCAGCAAGATATTGTACAGATTGTGTGGTGATAATTTTTTCTGTAATATACATCCCTCCTCAAATACAGCAAATACAAAATCCAAGCCATCAGGATCACAAACAACTCCTGACTAACCCATCAGAGACTCTACAGATAATAAATAAAATATCACTGGCAGACAACCTTCCTGGTGACACTTTGCTGGTCACTTTTGATGTCGAAAGTCTCTGTACAAATATCCCCCATTCAGGGGGCTTTGAGACTAGATCAATTTCCACCTACTGAATTTATTAACGAATTCACGCCCCTTGTTTTAAATATGAATTACTTTAGTTTTGAAGATACAGGTGAATAGCACGCCATGGGATCAACGTCATCCCTAATTATGCAAATGTATATGTGGGTTTTTTGAAGAGAAGTTTGTCTATAATGTTTTGAAAATGTTTTCTGTTTAAAAAGTTTTTTTTAAATGGTATCGATATATAGATGATGTGTTTTGTATTTGACGGGGACTGAAAAATAATTGAATTATTTTTTTCAATGTTTAAACAATGTCGATCCTAATTTCAAATGTACTCTTGAATACGATAGGAAACAAGTACATTTTATAGACATGTGGATAGAGAAATCAGATCGGGGTCTAATCACTACCTTGTATCAAAAAGAAACTGATAAAAACACATTACTTTTAGCCAACAGCTTCCCTCCTATGCCTTTACCAAAGAGTCAACTCTTTAGATTGAGACGTGTATGCCACACCACAGAGGAGTTTGTAGATAAAGCCAGAGAGATGAAACAAATAGCTGGGTGGAAAGAGCTTTTAATTCACCTTTGAACAAACCATGTGGTGAACTTCTACAAACAAATTAAAAAATTTTTAAATTTATCACGACATACACTCCAAAATCTCTCCTATTCAGAACGGCTATTAACACTATGTAACACAATTTTTGTTCCTGGGTAGTAAGTGTTATTTCCTAATTGCTTATGCCTCAAAAGTATAGAAAATGGCTATTATTCCCCACAAACTTTGCTTTGTGACCAGGACAGTGATATTTTGAAATTTACCTATTTCAATGAGAAAAAGCGGTAATTTGTGTCTTTTCGTTCACAAAGTCAGAAAAAACAACATATGAATCAAATTAACATGTATTTATACTAAAGTAATACAAAATGACTACAAAAGATTTAGAAGTGAGTAGTTTTTCGAGATTTAGAGATTATACTGTAAATCACTTTCACGAATCAGCCCCAAATGTAGTCTCCCATCATGTTCTCAATTATACTGTCCTTGGGGCGTTCAAAGTCCAGTATATCCTGGTGGAAGCGCCGCCTTGCTCCTCGAGCACGCCCCATGTTCTGTTGTGCCGTGGTTCTTCACTAGAGTCTCAACCAGCTCCACATAGTTTTCGGCCTTGTGATTGCCCAGGAAGCCCCGAACCACTGCGACAAAAGCTGTTCCAAGCCGCTTTTCTCCTTACTAGTGAGCTTTTTGGGAATTTATTGCACTCCAGGATCTTCTTTATCTGTGGTCCAACGAAGACACCGGCTTTGACCTTTGCCTCAGACAGCTTAGGGAAGAAGTCTTGAAGGTACTTGAAGGCTGCCGACTCCTTATCTAGAGCTCTGACAAATTGTTTCATAAGGCCCAATTTGATGTGCAGTGGTGGCATCAGCACCTTCCGAGGGTCCACCAGTGGCTCCCACTTGACGTTGTTCCTCCCACAGAGAACCGGGTCCACTGTGGCCAGTCCCGCTCTGTGGTAGTGCGCCTGGTGTCCCTGCTGTCCCAAAGGCAATTTCCTTGATGCTCATCTTGATAAATTCAAGGAGAACATGGGAGCTGCATCGGGAGGAGCAAGGCGAGCGCCCACCAGGATATACAGGACTTTGAACCGCTACCAAGGACAGTATAACGAGAACATGATGGAGATTACATTTGGGGGCTGATTCGTGAAAGTGATTTACAGTATAATCGAAATCTCAAAAAAACTACTCACTTCTAAATCTTTTGTAGTCATTTTTGTATTACTTTTTAGTATAAATACATGTTAATTTGGATTCATATGTTTTTTTTCGACTTTATGTGAACGAAAAGACACAAATTAGCCTGTTTTCTCATTGAAATAGGTAAATTTCAAAATATCACTGTCCTGGTCACAAAAGCAAAGTTTTGGGGAATAATAGCCATTTTCTATACTTTTGAGGCATAAGCAATTAGGAAACAACACTTACTACCCAGGAACAAAAAAAAAAAAAATTTACGGTGTAATCAGCACTGGCATTTATTATCCACTGACCGTCTCTAATGACACAGTTCAAAGATCCACCTTTGGTAGTTTTTAAACAAGGCCCAAATATACAGGATAAATTGGTACATGCAAATTCTCAACCCAAGAGACACAAACTCTGTTAAGCCCAATACCTAATGGGAACTATAAATGTGGCAACTGTGCTCAGTGTAATAATACGACAAAAACTCAAAATCTCCCTTTAACAGACAAGAGATTTCCACTTAAAAGACACAATTACCTGTACTTCAACTAATGTTATCTATATATTATACGATGCCCCTGTGGTTTGGCATATATAGGAAAAACAACACGATGCTCAAACAAAGAATTAGTGAACATAAAAGTACGAGAAATGATCGGGATTACCACGTAGTGCCCACTTGAACGATTAGAGCCACAGCATTTCTGCATTGAGATTTTATAGAATTTAAAACATGAAAACCCAATAAGGAGGAGGAAATGTAGCTGAACTCGTAAATAGAAGTTTATTGGATCTACACCTTACACACTTTAAAACTGAAAGGCCTTACCGAGGATTCTGATCTGTATCTATGCTATAACAACTTTTTGATACAAGTAATGTGATTGGACATGCCGGTATCATTTTGATTGTATTGCGGACATTTGATTGTATATAACGACTTTTTGATATAATCAATTGCCTATTTAGAAGGGTTTCAACGAGTGTTTGTAATGTCTGTACTTAAATTTATTGAACAGTTTTCTTTATATATTATGAATTAATTCCGGAAGTGTTGCATTGGTCAAATTGTGAAGCTTTTGTGGCATTTAAATATGTTATATGTAATATGATATGATATACTACGTATAATGTTATGACTCATGGTCGAGAGATGCCCTCTAATAGGCGTAATTCTATTCAATAGGATGACATTTGATGGCTCTTAGATAATTGATATCCGGTTGAAGATTATTCAGTTGAACTGATTGATTGCAGATTGGTGACAAGTGTGCTTTCTTTTACAATGGGTTGACATTTCCAAGATGAAGGTCTGACGACCCAAACATGAGCTCTTTTCTGTTTCATTTCTTTTAAACAATAAAGTGAGATTTTGCATAATGCAGCGCTCAGGATTTTTCTATTACTTCTAGTATTGACTGTGTTAAAATACAAGTGTGACATGCATATGATCGTTAATAGCTTGAGTGAAAGAACGTCCCGGACAGGTTTAACCGTGACTGGATAAGCTCTTCTCAGCACCTCCCATGGGACACAGCTGGTTTAGTCCCCGTCCCTGGTCTAATTATAACTCTTGAAAACGCTCTCATTGGGAATTTCATTTCAGCGCAGCAGAGAGCAGGGCTGCTGGCTCAGCGCTATCTCATCTCAAAGAGCAAGCCTTCTTTTTAGACAACACCAGCTAATGAAATATAAACAAGCCTCATTATGTGCAAATTAGAAGACAGAGTTAACATAGAGCTTTAAGGAACAATGCTTTTTTCTCTCATCAACCAGGAGAAATGCAAATCCAGCATGACCATCACTGCAGTAGCGAAGCCCCAGATTAGATGGATATTTAATTTCCTCCCCCAGGACATTCGGTTTAATTCAGTGAGGAGACTGGGAAGTGAAATTTTTAGCAGCATTAAGTATGTACAGTATTTATTGAAAGTACTCATGACTTCAAGGTAAAGTTGCATTTTACTCACCCAAAAAACATTTCTCACAGTGTCTAAATTACTCAAGGACTCAATACCTTATCTGAAGTGCTGGCTACATGTAAACAGACAAGACTAAAACTTGATCCTGTTGACAAACTTGTGTTTTTGGAAAAATATGTATTAAAAAAATATTAAAAGAAAACCTTGATCAGATTGTTAAATATATCGTGATATATCGTCTTGAACATCTAAAATATCAGGATATATTTTTAGGTATATCGCTCCCCCCCCCATGGTGAGGAGCATTTGAATTGTCTCGTTTCTGTATCTTGAGACTCATTCCCAGGGACCTGGCTCACTTGAGGGCTGTGCACAGATTAGGAAGTGCATTCAGCGCAGGGCAGGCTCTCAGGTTAGGTGTACTGGACACCACTGCAGGAAGTGCATTCAGCGCAGGGCAGGCTCTCAGGTTATATTAGGGCTAGAAGTTAACTTTTTATGGCAGTAGTGAGGATCGCATCATCAAAAGTAATAACAGAATAAGGGAAATCTATGTACGGTGGCCGATCCACAGAGGACTGAGAAGGTGGAAGACGCACAGAGTCGTACACAAAAGAATAGTGTTTTTTTTTACCCAGCACTCCCTCCTCCCTCCCTCCCCTCCCTCCCTCCAACCCAGCACTCCTCCCTCCAGCCAGCCCTCCTTCCCACCCAGCACTCCTCCTCCCCCCCTCCAGCCCTCCTTCCACCCAGCACTCCCTCCCTCCTCCCTCCAGCCCTCCTTCCGACCCAGCACTCCCTTCCTCCTCCCTCCCTCCCTCCAGCCTCCTTCCACCCAGCACTCTCTCCAGCCTCCCTCCCTCCCTCCAGCCAGCCCTCCTTCCGACCCAGCCCTCCTCCTCCGACCCAGCCCTCCTTCCACCCAGCACCCTCCCTCCCTCCCACCCAGCACCTCCCTCCCTCCCTCCCTCCAGCCCTCCTTCCGACACAGCACTCCCTCCCTCCCTCCGACCCAGCACTCCCTCCTCCTCCCTCCCTCCTCCAGCCAGCCCTCCTTCCACCCAGCACTCCCTCCTCCCCTCCAGCCCTCTTGCTCCCTCAAGATTGTATTTCTTCTATTATTTGTACTTATAAAACAAGGAAGCCATTACTTGGATCATGGTAACGTTAACTATTTGCGCATGTTTGTTTTTTTAATTTAATTTTTTTAATTTTACTTTTGGTCTACAAAATAAACTTCATACCTTGAAATTGTATCCGCATTGTGATTTGTACTCCACTGTCCAATACGCTTTGCATTGTGGGCCTCGTGCATATCTCGATTGGGCGGTACAAACCTCAGTCATCTACAAACTGGGAAGCTCTATTAGCAATGTTTTCCAGCTTTATGAAAGACAAAGTACGTGTTTAAAAAAAAACTTATACTGGTAATTATGTGCGTGTTCACTCAGGGTCGTCATATAAACTGCAGCATAAGGTATCAAAAATGCTCCTGCATAAAAAAAATTAGTTGCAAATTTTGAGCAGCAAAATGCTACCAAATATAGGTTAACTTCGAGTCTTGGTTATATGTTCTGTTCACCACGTGTTTGTGTGAAAAGCAACAGGGTGAAAGAAATCCCAAAACAAGCCATTTTGCTGACCCCATAAAATGATGCAGTACCTCATATACACATATACAGTACACTGTAGATACTGAAGCTCATGTACACATGTAGTACACTGCAGATACTGAAGCTCATGTACACTGATGCAGTGCCTCAAAAACACATGTACAGTACACTATAGATACTGAGCTCATGTATACTGATGCAGTACCTCATAAACACATGTAGTACACTGTAGATACTGAAGCTCATGTATACTGATGCACTATTGACACACCGACTAGTGTGCAGACACTGTAGTCCATATATGCACATGTACACACAGTATGTTTTTAATAACTAGTTCTCACAAGTCAACAAAGTAAACAAATGTCACATTCACAGATTGCTGCCAAGATCACTGTTACAGTACCTATTACCTCCAGACCGAGGCTCAGTTACTATTGGAATTGTGTCAGCGGTGATTCACTGCAGTTACAATGTCACTGGAATTGTGTCAGTGGTGATTCACTGCAGTTACAATGCCACGGGAATTGTGTCAGTGATGATTCACTGCAGTTACAGTGTCACTGGAATTGTCAGTGGTGAGTCACTGCAGTTACAGTGTCACTGGAATTGTGTCAGTGGTGAGTCACTGCAGTTACAGTGTCACTGGAATTGTGTCAGTGGTGAGTCACTGCAGTTACAGTGTCACTGGAATTGTGTCAGTGGTGATTCACTGCAGTTACAGTGTCACTGGAGTTGTAGTTGAACCTTGGCACACATGCACAATTGCATTTGTAATTACCATATACAGGCTAACTTCACTATAACTTCAGATATTTGGAGGAAACACATACAGATTCAAAAAGGCAGGAGCCTATGTCAATTCTGTCAGACATCCCACCTATCAATCCACCAGAATACCAAATGGAGGACTGTGCACCTAAGTGGAAAGAAATAGAGCAAGCTGTGAAAAAAGCAAGGGCTTCATCATCTCCAGGGCCTAATGGAGTTCCGTTACAGAGTGTACAAGAGTGCTTCAGGAGTTCTCACAATTCTGTGGAAATTGATGAAAGTGGCATGGGAAAAACAGGTTGTACCAAGAGCATGGCGCCGAAAGCAGGTGGAGTCTTTATACCTAAAGAAAAAGATTCTACAAGCATCAGTCAGTTTCATTCCATTTCCCTATTAAACGTAGAAGGCAAGATTTTCTTCAGCATTATTGCTCAGAGATTGTCAGCTTACCTATTAAAGAACTGCTTCATTGACACTTCAATACAAAAAAGCGGGCATTCCAGGTTTCCCAGGTTGCTTAGAACACATCAATGTGATCTGGCAACAAATTCAATCAGCTAAAAAGGAGAGGAAGGAGCTCCATGTGACATTCCTGGATTTGGCTAATGCATATGGTTCAGTGCCACATGAACTACTTTGGGCAGCATTTGATTTTTTCAGTGTACCGATGACAATAACAAATTTAGTGAAAGCCTATTTTAGAGATTTGCAATTCAGTTTTTCAACTTCAGAATTCAGCACTACATGGCAATGCCTAGAGGTTGGAATAATGGCAGGATGCACCATTTCTCCACTGGCTTTTACCATGGCAATGGAAGTAATCATTAGGGCATCAAAATGGGTAGTAGGAGGAGAGCGCTGGCTTCTGGAATGCGACTACCACCAATTCGAGCATACATGGATGACATGACAACCATGACTACAACAGTAGCCTGCACTAATCGATTATTGGGCAAATTAACCAATAACATTGAATGGGCACGAATGCAATTCAAGCCCACTAAATCAAGGAGCATCTCTATAATTAAAGGCAAAGTAGTAGATAAAACATTCTTCATTAATGGTGAGGCAATACCAACAGTGTCTGAGAAGCCAGTGAAGAGTCTTGGGAGATGGTAATGACGGGATCTAAAGGACAGTTCGTGGTGGGAGAAGTTAGACAACAAGCAGTGGAAGGGTTGAAGAGCATAGACAGCTGCGCCTACCAGGTAAACTAAAACTCTGGTGCTTTCAGTTTGGTCTACTGCCGAGGTTGCTGTGGCCACTGACTGTGTCTGAGGTTTCTTTGACAACAGTAGAGAAGGAAGCTTTTAATCAGTTCATACATCAGGAAATGGTTGGGAGTTCCACGCTGCCTCAGCAGAGTGGGACTTTATGGTAAAGGAATACTGCAGCTACCAGTCTCTGCTCTAACCGAGGAGTTTAGTGCGCCAAGGTCAGACTGAAATGACATTAGTAGAGTCACGCCGATAAATGCGTAAGGGAGGCAGCACCTGTGTTGAAAACTGGAAGAAAGTGGGCGGCAAAGAAAGCTGTGGAAGATGCAAAGGCTGCCCTTCGAATTGGTGATATCATGGGGCAAGTTCAGCATGGAAGAGGGGGTCTTGGTTTCAGTTCAGCTCCTCCCACATGGCATAAGGCAGCCCCAGCTCAAAGGAGGAAGCTGGTAGTCAACGAGGTGCAAAAGCAGGAGGAGAGGATGAGGGTATAAAGGCCATTTCCCAGGCCAAGCAGGGAGAATGGATGAGATGGGAGAGTGTGGAACAACGAAGATTGGCTGGCAAGACCTATGGTCAATGGAACAGAGCAGGATCAGTTTCCTCATCAGGTCAACATATGATGTTCTCCCATCACCACAGAACCTAAACCTCTGGGTAGGAGAGGATCCCTCATGTCCTTTGTGTTCATCACCTGCAACATTAAGGCACATTTTGACAGGATGTAAGGTGGCTTTTAGCCAAGGACGGTTTACTTGGCGCCATGACCAGGTGCTGCGATGTTTGGCCTTAGCATTGGAAGACAAGCGTAACATGACCAATAAGTTGTCACCTGTTCCATCAAAACATTACACACAAAAGACAACATTCTTCCGCCCAGGAGAGCAACCACCAAGAAAAGGTGTTAAACCAATCCTCGCCCAGGACAACTGGAAGCTGCTAGAGACTGGAAAATGCTGGCAGATGTTGGTCAACGGCTTATTTTTCCACCTGAGATTGCCACCACTAACCTTCACCAGATATTGTCTTGTGGTCTGGATCAGCACGCCTTGTTCACCTGGTAGAGTTAACAGTGCCATGGGAGGATGCCAGATGAGGCGATGAGAGGAAGAAACTGCGGTATGCTCAACTAGCCACTGAAGCGGAACAGCGAGGATGGAGAGTTCGGGTTTACCCAGTGGAAGTGGGTTGTCGAGATTTGTGGCACACTCTACAACCCGGTTTCTCAGAGACGCCGGATTCAGTGGCCAAGAGTTGCGTCGACAGTGAAGAACTTATCTGAAGCAGCAGAGAGGAGCAGCAACTGGCTGTGGTTGAGACGGGAAAGATTCTGGCTGGGGATCTCAAGCACAATAGAAAGAAAGAAACGCTGATGTACAGGTAAGTAAGCTGGGCTGAGTTGAGTGGGGATTTGAGGGGGTGATGCTGGGACGCCAGAATCACCGTCGAGCCCCTTGAGGTGTCGTGGGCTAGTCGACTAAACACTGAGGATGGAAGGTGCCCACTTGAAAACCCCAGAGATGTACCCTACTTAGCTCAATCCAGACGGTTGTCATGCTGATGCGCTTGGGAGGCCGCACTGTGGTTGATCCCGGAGCCAGCATCGCAGCCGCTGTGTGTGCTGATGCGCCAGGGAGGCAAAATAAGCTGATCCCTGAGCCAGCATTACACTTCAGCCATTAACACCAGACAGAAGGATATCTACATCATCATATGGAAGGAAACGTAAATGGATGGAGACACATATGGATCACATTAGTTTACTGTAAAGCTACGTCTTAGTTGGTGCTTATCTTGGCGAGAGCCGAGTTCAAATCAGCATGAAGTTTTAACATCTACTCTCGTGTAATGGAAATCTTAACAAACCCTTCTTATAACAAACACCCATTTTTAACGATCCCAACAGCAAGAACCAATTTTGTCAATGCAAATTAGTCCTATTAGAACGATCACGTACAGGATCGACCCCGGATACAACAATCTCAGTACTGACTGACACTGAACTTTCTCCAGTGTGTTATTCTCTCAGTGAAAACAAACACCATGGTTGACCAATTCAAAGATGACCTATTGTAGTACGAATCATGCATGGCGAACGCAATCGTTGCCTGTCCGTCATCTTCACACAAACTGCAACCAGGCAACGGGCTTGAGGAGCAATCTACGCTGGATAGTTTTTTCAAGAGAAAGGACATGTAATTACTATATTCAGCATGTAAGTGTACATTCTTCCCTTTTTCATTTCTTTACTGTTTTCTTTTAAACATACCTGTAGCAGAGGGGGAAATTAGTGTTGGTGTAATTAATATGTGGAAACAGGTTTGTTTTGTGTGCTTTTTGGAGTTATGTTTGATCAAATGATTGTTTACAGACTGAGACTTGCTGCCTGCCTGTCTTCTGTGTGTGTCCTCTGTGCGTTACCATCGTTGGTAGCGTCACATGACCTGTTTGTTTCCTTTCTGTTTTGTGTTTAATAGATCATGTGCGCCTGTGTCAGCATTTCAACTCCAAATCCCATGTTTCTCTGTCTTGCAATGCGGTTACCCACACGTGACACAAGTACCTTGTCACAATACCGTTTAACTGTTGCTCAATGTGAAGGAATCTTCATAAAAGTACTATATATTGATGTTCAATTCAAATTTGCCATTTTGTCATTATTCTAATATAGAAAAATGCCAAACCCTATTACAGAATATTGCTGCTCTAGAAAGAATGCAAAAAAGAGCGACCAGAATTATCCCGGGTTTAAAAGGCATGTCGTATGCAGACAGGCTAAAAGAATTGAATCTATTCAGTCTTGAACAAAGAAGACTACGCGGCGATCTGATTCAAACATTCAAAATTTTAAAAGATATTGACAATGTCGACCCAGGGGACTTTTTCGACCTGAAAAAAGAAACAAGGACTAGGGATCACAAATGGAGATGAGATAAAGGGGCATTCAGAACAGAAAATAGGAGGCACTTTATTATACAGAGAACTGTGAGGGTCTGGAACCAACTCCCCAGTAATGTTGTTGAAGCTGACACCCTGGGATGCTTCAAGAAGCTGCTTGAAGAGATTCTGGGATCAATAAGCTACTAACAACCAAACGAGCAAGATGGGCTGAATGGCCTCCTCTCGTTTGTAAACTTTCTTATGTTCTTATGTAGTGAACACTCTGATATAACAAACATTTCTCCAGGTCCCATTGGGGATCATCACAGCACCCAAGCTGAATCATTCAAAAGATCCATGTGTTTTACGTTGAGCGAACATTGTTCTCGCATTTTCAGCCACTTTTAGTGACCCCATTTGTTTGAAAAAATTTATAGTACGTTTCTGTATTTGTACCTCTGATTAGTGCTTGGTAGAAAACATGCTAATATGTGGTACAATTTATTACTTTTAGTGTAATTGTAATTATAATTTAGTGCTGGGATAAATATCTGAATATTCAAAGGAATATTTTTTGACATGTATTCGGATACAAAACTCAGATGTTCATATTTGCTACAAATGACAAAAATACCTTGCACTTATTTACCGTCTCACCAGAATTTGCGCAAGAGTTTTCAAAAAATGGCAAATGAAAGAGAGCCCTGTGTGATCTGTGAGATAAATTATACATAAAAAAAAAACACAGGATCAACATAGCAGCTCTTGAGCCTCTATTTAAAAGTTTTAGACAGCAAAAAGTAAACAAAACAGATTATGCACGTGCGCATAGTGATCTCCATAGAAAGCCATCTGGGACAAAATGTGTTGTGCTGCTTTAGAGCGAGCCAGAATCTCATGGGACAGAAAAAAGGCAAGCACGTCATTCTGAAATGCCTCGCTTAAACAGTACCCAACTTCCTGAAAATGTTGTGTAGTTATTTTTATATAGATTGTATATATTATATATTTTTTGTTGCGACTTTCTGTTATGTGGAATGTAATAAACGAGGACCAAAACGGTGATTTTTTTTTCCTTCACTTTACACCATTTTCACGTCTGATTTATTTGAAGTGTTTAAACTTAAATTTCAGTTGCTTGTTCAGCTACAAAAAGACACAAGTAAACCTCACTTTATGAAAACGTGTTTATGGAGGGTCTCTCGAGTGGCACATCCGGTAAAGGCACTCCGCGTGGAGCGCAGGATGCATCCTGGTCCAGGTCCAGGCTATTCCTCTGCTGACCATGGACGGGAGTTCCCAGGGGGCGGCGCACAATTAGCTAAGTGCTGCCCAGGTGGGGAGGGCTTAGGTCGGCCAGGGTGTCCTCGCCTCACCGCACACCAGCGACCCCTGTAGACTGGCCAGGCACGTGCGGGCATGCCTGCAAGTTGCCCAGAGCCGTGTGGTCCTCCGACGCTGTAGCTCTGAGGTTGCTGCATGGCGGGCCTGCAGAATGAAAACTCTTCGACTCTCCCGAGTCAGCGCGGGGGGGCAGCGGTGAGCCGGGTTGAAATAAAAAAAAAATTGTGCTTTCCAAATTGGGGAGAAAGTGAGAAAAAAATATTTGCCGAATTTAAAAAAAAAAAAGAAGTGTCTATGGCCACTGTTTACTGTGAAGAAATGGCAATGGCAAGGAATGAAAAAAATAAATAAATACAATACAGTGTCAACATTATGTACGATTTACTTCAGAACAAACAAAACAACGTTTAACTTGAGCTGCTATTTGGCATCCTTTGTTTTGTAGTTCATTCACTGGGGTAAAGCAAGTCCTACACAACTTATTCTTTTCTGCTGAGATAATTTTCTACTTTAACGTGTTACATATTGTAAGGTCTTGCTGTAAACTAAAGGCACACACACAGAAGCCACGGCCACACCCCCTGCCCTGCTGTTTTCTGCCTGCGTACAGATCAATATAGTGGCTTTTATTACTTTTTGAAAAACGAACGAATATCCAAACGAATATTTAAATTATGAGCGAATATCCGAACATGAAAATCCTGTGAACGTCCCAGCACTATTATAATTGCAATTGTAGCAGCATAATTGTAACTAATTGTACTTAAACAAAATAGCATTGTAATTAATTATAATTGACCCCAGGTCTGTCTATCTCCATTTTAAAATAAGGCTTTTATTTGAGGTGGGTGAAAGAGCACTGAGCAGGAGGATGAGCTCACTATGAGGAAAAGAAACAAACAAAACTCCCAACTCACCAGCACGATGTTCCATCACAGAATCCAGAACTTACTGCAAGCGATTCCTGAAAAACAGAGAGCAGCCCAGTTACACTCTCCAGCGCACAATACAAAGGAGCTTTCCTTTTGAGGATCCAGGCCGAACACAAATGAAAGTGGAAGTAACTTTGTGAAACAGCTCGAGTCTAGCAAGTGGCACAGCCGACCACAGAACTGAGCTAGAATGAGGAGCCCTGCCTGCTTTCCAGCGCTGCACTGTAGCTCCAACCATGAGATCTTCCAGCCCGATAGCGTTCTCAGCTCTCACTAGTGGTGCTGCACTGACAATGTGACTGTACAATTAAGGCTGTAAAAGTTTAAACTATACAAATCTAAAAATCCAAGCCAGAGTATTTTACTAAATGTTTGAATTTCTATTGCTCCAAAATGGAATAATTACCAATTCTCTAAACCTGCCTTTACTAGGTTTGAGCCTGTTTGGAGCTTGTCTTGTGAATGCCAAGAGCCGGCACTGGACAGCCTTTCCATCCTGTTAATCATGCCTAGTTGAAAGGCCACATTGGCACATGATCTACTGCCCTGTTCACACTAGCATTTTTATACTGGTATCGTTGCAGAACCGTACCAAAACATCTGTCCAGACTGGAGTTCTTATCGGTTATCGGTTCTTAAACTCAAAAAAGAGCAGGTTTCAAACCGGTACTGTTTCGATACGACTCAGAACAGCTTAAGTGTGGACAGGTAAACCGACACGGTATCCATACAGTTAAGTGTGGACAGGTAAACCGACACGGTATCCATACAGTTAAGTCAATATTCTGAAGCACGCACACGTCCTGCTTTACAGTTTAAACACTTTAAACAGCTTTACATTTTACGGTGCGCAGTACCTTTATCATGGCTACACCAAAAAATGCCAAAATAGGTGTGTGGCAAAGTGGTGAATGGATACGGAGTGCAGTGCAGGTACAAATCACACAGACAATTACGAACAGGTGCAAGGGTGTTTATTGATAAATTGCTACAATGTCCAGAGCCTTAAGGCAAACACCTGTAAATAATAATGCTGGCAGTGATCACAGTGGCGTGTATCACTTCGGTTTGTAAAATCCCACGGGTTTGACCCGCAACCAAAAAGTCCAGTTTTATCACCCACACAAAACACAAAGACACAGTTCCTACGGTGCGTGAATTAAGTGCTTGTGGTGAAAAGACATTTTAGTGGAAAGTGAAGTGCTGGTGTCCGTGTTCAATGCTGGCCTGCGACTGCAGCTCCGGATCGTGTTAGTAATGTTTTAACCAACGAAACAAACAACGTTTACAAGACAGACTAACAGAACACTCACAGTTTTTAAATGCAGGGACTCCTTTTTGGTTGTTTTCTAACCATTCACAAAAGGAACAGATCACGTCCGCTATGACCCCTATTTATATCCTCGCTCATGACCCCTAGATTAACGAGCGCATCCGCTCCTCCAATCCTCAGATGCCACATCATTGAGTTTGGATACCGTAGCTCCGCCCCTTTCCTAAATGACCGACCTCCACCTACCTTACGGAATAAATTGTCGTGCCATTTAGTTAAGGGTACTCTGTTCCTTTTACACAGTGCCCTCACAGGTCGAGAGGGAGATCTAACAACAAGAATCATTCGATCTCTGTCACAAGGTGATACAAGTGATCACGGTGCCACTTAGGGGAGAGATGCGGTGCTCCGTCTTACTGAATTGTGGGGAGACTGTGCCCAACAGCAACTCAATGGGTGCCGTCGAAACATAGATGTGTACCGGCAGATTGCTGGTGATCTCCACAAAATTAGCGATGAGGATTAGGAGGTAAAAGCGTATCATGGAGCAGTGCTGCTCTAAAATAAAATCCTTGTGAGGTGCCACTAGCTAACAGTTGACTGATGAAAAGGAAGACCCAGATAATGAGAGAACAACAGAGAGGGAAGTCCTTAACAACGATGAAGGAAGGTGAGTGTGTATGTGTATATATATATATATATATATATATATATATATATATATATATATATATATATATATATATATTTATGTATTAATAGTTTTAATATTGTGTAAGAGTGTATTATTAGTAGTAATAGTAGTAGAATGTAGTTGGGCGGATGCATTATGTAAGGGTTACAAATACCAGGTTATATACACAAGAACACTGTAATCACTTTAATGGAATGAGTGTGACGTAATAACAAAGTTAGTACAATAATACAGTGCACATGTTTACATAGTGGTGGATACTATGTATCTTGCATTACGTATTATTTCTGTAGACTAACAAACTGTAATGACAGGTATTTTGTCTAAAAACACAATTAACAGATCTACTGTAGTAAAATAGTTAATAACTTCGTTTTTCTAAGAACATATTGAAATAATTTGCAAAATCTGATACAATATTTTCTACAGCAATAACGTCAGTGGGAATACATGGGTTATGTTTCGCTGATGGATGTTTTGGTTAAATCTTCAGGTGAAATGGATCTTTGCTCTGGAATGAGAGAGGGTTGTAGTGATCACGGTCTCTGGAAAGCTTTTCAGGTAAACGTAGCCTCTTATCCTCACTAACACATTATATTATTATTATTATTATTATTATTATTATTATTATTAATGTAATATTAGTGCTGCAAGTCACTGAATTTATTTATATTATGATGTTTTAATAGATCACTTTGTTTTTGTTTACATATTCAGATTATTACTTAACACATTATTTTGAATTTACTTTATACACTTCATTTACAAACATTTCAGATGCAGAAGATGATTCCGAAGAGAATAGTAGGGACAGTTAGGCAAAGAAAACGGGGAAGCGGGCAATACTATTGATAATTATGTGTGACTGTTTTCTTCGTTATATATATATATATTTTTTTTACATGTTTTTAATTTTACAGTATAGTTGCGTAAGTCACAGTGTTAGTATTTATTTTTTGATATTTTAGGCGAGCCCTCAAATTACAATCCATCCAACAGCGGCAGACGTTTCATGGCAAGGGGGGAGAAAAGGAAAAGGGAAACCTTGCAGTAATAATGAACACTATCGCTGCAATGCAAGAACAAGCACAGAAGAACTTCAGAGAGATGCAAGACGCACAGCTCAAGTTGGAATTAGCTGCAGAGGAGCAAAGGTGAGAGAGTGAAAACAAGTTCCTCTGTAAACTTATGCAAATGCAGATGGATGCCTTTGCCCAACTCTGTTCCTCAGAAGCTGCAGCACCATCTCAATCTCCTCCACAATACCCCCATCACTGGCAGCTGCCCTATGGTGGAGATGCTCAGGGATCATGGCAAGGACAATACTCCAATACTCAACAACTTCCACCTGTGCACATTCCTCTACCACACCATAATGAGATATTAAATAAACAAGAGTCGTGTCCCTCACCTCAGCACTTTTTTTTTCTGCCTTATACCGGTATGTTTTATCAGAATAATAATAATAATAATAATAATAATAATAATAATAGTTTGTTCACTTCTTTATGCCTTCACTAGTCAATGTTTTATTCGTTTTTATTCAAAGTGGTAGGCCTACTAAAAAAAAAAAAAATGCTGCCGTGTGATAGTTTAAAATAAGTTGGTGAGGGTGGAATAAAGACCTAGGAAAGCAATGTTAATTAATAAAATTATACTAAATGTAAGATTTGAAAGAGTTAAGATCTTAAAACAGATATAAAATAACTTAATGTGTTTATTAAATCTCTATTTACATTGTGGTTTTGATAATACTGTAGCGACCCGGGCACCGTCTGTGTCTGCTGGACTTGTATGCTGTCCCGTTTGTTTGTCTCGTCTGTCTTGTCCTGTGTTTGTGTTGCATGTATTGTTAGGGTGCTACTACGCCACTAGTACTTGATGGGGGGTGTTTAGGGATTAGGGATATTGTTTAGTCCACCCCGCTGCAACCGTGTGGACCGAGTCGGTCGGAACCATCCCTCGTTCCCCTCCAGGCATGCTGCTTGCTAGGGAGAGAGGCGAGGGATGGATCCGGCTGGTTGGTCAGGGCGGGAAAGAGGGTGCAGAGAGTTGAAGGCTCGAGCGCTGAACGTCAGAGAGAACAGAGCAGTCAGAGTGTAGGGTGAGAGACAGCCAGTGAGATTGGGCCTGTGAGAGACTGAAGCCTGAGCGACAGAGTGACAGCCAGAGAGAGAGAAGCATGAGGAAGTGAAAGCAAGAGTTTGTGGGTGTGGGAAATATTTAGTTTTCTTTTGTTGTTTTTGTGGTGTGGTCTTGGGGCAAACAGGGACTGTGTTACTTTATTAATAAATCGATTATTATTTGCATCTGATGATTACCAAGGGCACAGTTCATTACAATACTAAAACTGTAACATGTCTATAAAAGACCAATTTCTTTTGAAATTCAATTTCCCTGTATCCAGGATGCCAGGGCATTCCTTATATACTGTGCATTCAGGCCATCTGGATCAACATTATAGGGGCGTTCAGGCTTCCATCCATGCATCATTAAACTCCTCCCCATGCATTTCACAGATGTTGTGGAGTGTACAACAAGCACCTACAGACTCTGGTTGCGAGGAGATGTGGCAGTCATAGCGTTTTAATAACCACCGCCATCTGCCTTTCAGACGACCAAATCCATCCTCAACCACCATACGGGCCCGTGACGGTCTATGACTACGTTTCTTTTGAGATTCACTTTGGGTTCCGTGTCTTGGGAAAGGTTTCAGTAGCCAGGGCAATAATGGATATGCGGGGTCACCTAATAGAAATATAGGCACTTCTGTTCCGACTATACATTTTGTCCGAGGAGGAAACAGCATGCCGTTGTTGCCATGGCGAAATAGACCCGAGTTTGAACACTGCCACGCCACCAAACTTGTACATTCATGAACCTACACCTATGGTCAACAACCCCCTGTATAATAACAGAGTGCCACCCCTTTTGATTGAAACAGTCACTGTGGTGTTCAGCTGGAGCAAAGATAGGAATAGGAGAGCCATCTATCACACCACCAACTTGAGGAAATCCCCACTTTTGTTCAAACCCATCAATGACATCACAGAAAGCCTCTCCAGCAGGGAACTGCACATACAATGGCATTAAACAACGGCTGTACAAAATTATTTTGTAATTGTACGGGCTGTTGATCGTCCTATACTAAGTAAGTGTCCCAGTGACCGATATCACTATGTAACACAATTTTTGTTCCTGGGTAGTACATAAGAACATAAGAACATAAGAAAGTTTACAAACGAGAGGAGGCCATTCAGCCCATCTTGCTCGTTTGGTTGTTAGTAGCTTATTGATCCCAGAATCTCATCAAGCAGCTTCTTGAAGGATCCCAGGGTGTCAGCTTCAACAACATTACTGGGTAGTTGGTTCCAGACCTTCACAATTCTCTGTGTAAAAAAGTGCCTCCTATTTTCTGTTCTGAATGCCCCTTTATCTAATCTCCATTTGTGACCCCTGGTCCTTGTTTCTTTTTTCAAGTCAAAGAAGTCCCCGGGTTGACATTGTCTATACCTTTTAGGATTTTGAATGTTTGAATCAGATCATAGCGTAGTCTTCTGTGTTCAAGACTGAATAGATTCAATTCTTTTAGCCTGTCTGCATACGACATGCCTAAATGTTATTTCCTAATTGCTTATGCCTCAAAAGTATAGAAAATGGCTATTATTCCCCACAAACTTTGCTTTTGTGACCAGGACAGTGATATTTTGAAATTTACCTATTTCCAATGAGAAAACGGGCAAATTTGTGTCTTTTCGTTCACATAAAGTCAGAAAAAACAACATATGAATCCAAATTAACATGTATTTATACTAAAGTAATACAAAAATGACTACAAAAGATTTAGAAGTGAGTAGTTTTTCGAGATTTACGATTATACTGTAAATCACTTTCACGAATCAGCCCCCAAATGTAGTCTCCCATCATGTTCTCGTTATACTGTCCTTGGTAGCGGCGTTCAAAGTCCAGTATATCCTGGTGGAAGCGCTCGCCTTGCTCCTCCGAGTACACTCCCATGTTCTCCTTGAATTTATCAAGATGAGCATCAAGGATATGGACTTTGAGGGACATCCTACAGCCCATTGTGCCGTAGTTCTTCACCAGAGTCTCAACCAGCTCCACATAGTTTTCGGCCCAGGAAGCCCCGAACCACTGCGACAAAGCTGTTCCAAGCCGCTTTCTCCTTACTAGTGAGCTTCTTGGGGAATTCATTGCACTCCAGGATCTTCTTTATCTGTGGTCCGACGAAGACACCGGCTTTGACCTTTGCCTCAGACAGCTTAGAGAAGAAGTCTTGAAGGTACTTGAAGGCTGCCGACTCCTTATCTAGAGCTCTGACAAATTGTTTCATAAGGCCCAATTTGATGTGCAGTGGTGGCATCAGCACCTTCCACCAGTGGCTCCCACTTGACGTTGTTCCTCCCCACAGAGAACTCGGTCCGCTGTGGCCAGTCCCGCCTGTGGTAGTGCGCCTTGGTGTCCCTGCTGTCCCAAAGGCAAAGATAGCAGGGAAACTTGGTAAAACCGCCTTGGAGACCCATCAGGAATGCCACCATTCTGAAGTCTCCTATGACCTCCCAGCCGTACTCATCATACTTCAAGGCGTCCAGCAAGGTCTTGATGCTGTTGTAATCCTCTTTGAGGTGCACCGAGTGAGCCAGGAGAAGAGGCGGTACTTGTTACCATTATGGAGCAGCACGGCTTTGAGGCTCCTGGATGAGCTGTCAATGAAGAGGCGCCACTCATTCTGGTTACAGGCAATTCCGATTGCCTCGAACAGACTGGTCACATTGTGGCAGAAGCAGAGCCCATCTTGACGGGTGAAGAAGCTGGAAAAAGGTTGGTGACGCTTCCTCTGATCTGCGACTTGCACACTTTCATCCAACAAGTTCCACTGCTTGAGCCTAGACGTCAAAAGCTCGGCATTGGACTTGGTGAGACCAAGATCTCTAATCAAGTCGTTGAGGTCTTTTTGGTTGGGGTAGTATGGGTTTCTCACCTCAGCTCCACCTCTGAAATTGTCATCTGGATCTACAACGCCTTCCTCGCTCTCTGACTTGCTGCTCTCTTCTAAAGACGGCTGCTCTCTCCGGAGGAGTGGGTACGGGGAGCTCATGGCAGTGTGGCACCGGGGCAATGGATGAAGGAAGGTCCGGATACGTGATAGCAGGTGCATTCTTGCCAGTCCGACGTTTGGAAGGGTCCACCATGCAGAGGTAGCAGTTGCTTGAGTGGTCAGTGGGTTCCCGCCAAATTCTTGGGATAGCGAACTTCATGGCTCTCTTTTCCCCTCTGTACCATCCTACAAAAATACATTTACTTCACCCATGACTAATGTGTAAGAGATTCTCATAACATTTTTCATATATTTTTTTCAATAACATTGAAAATTGTAAAACATTTTCAAATTAAAACTTTTACAATTTTAAAATTTTAACAAATTTTATACCATAAAATTCCGAGCAACAATTGTCCATCTTACCTTCCAGAGTTTTTTTGCAGTGCTCGCAGGTGAAATGAGGTGCCCAGGGTTTGTCTTGATCCCCGACAGGCATGCGAAATATGCCTTGTAGGCCTCACACATCTTAGCAGATGCTTCCACGGAGTACTTTTTCGCTCTTGTCTTGATAAATTGGCCGCAGACATAGCGAAATGTGTCTGCCGGATGCTTACAGCCTCTTGATGCCATCTCAGAAAAATGCAGATATGTATCCACTTAGGCAGCTGGAACTAAACTGAACTGGTGGGCTTAAGGCCCTGTATTTATACTACTATTTATATTACTGGAAAGTTCTAGAAAGTTCTAGTTACTCCAAGTTTACTCAGCACTGAATCTATCTGGAATGTTCTAGAAAATAGGTAAATTTCAAAATATCACTGTCCTGGTCACAAAAGCAAAGTTTGTGGGGAATAATAGCCATTTTCTATACTTTTGATGCATAAGCAATTATGAAATAACACTTACTACCCAGGAACCAAAAAAAAAAAAAAATTTGTTACACGGTGTATTCAGTACTTGTCGAAAGTCGCCATAATGCCACCAAGATTCTTTTGGAAATAGGGACAGGCTGTCGCAATCTTGTACGTTGTTTCCCAGTAATGGGCTCCACTTACCTGCAGAGGTGCTGAAAAGCAGTGGCGTGCCGTGAGAAAATGGACTGGGGTAGCAGAATCGTCGCAACCCCCCCTCCACCGCCGTCACCGACCCCCTCTTTGTTTTAAGTGGCAGCTACCTATAAGCCACAGATACCTTTCATAATTTGCATTCTGAAAGTGCCGAGTATATCCTTTCCCTTCCCGTGTCAGCTCGGGGATCTGTGGTGTACATCTCCCTTTTTTAACAATCTCCAATTTTTCAGAGAAAGTTCTCCTTGAAAAAGGATTTGTAACCAAATCGACTATGATGTCTCAGTTTTCTCACATTTTGTTTTATTTTAGTGTAAAATAAAATTCGAAATAATTAGATGTTGTAAAGGTATTTGTATTTATCAATATATATTTATAAGCAGTATCTTGCAAATCCAGCTATCCTCCTAACTGCAGTGCTAACCAAGGAATATTCATGTTTTGGGGTTGCACTAATGATTGGTCAGCTGTCAGAGCTTTGACTTTCCCATTGGTTGCTAAAGCAGGTCCTTCAACTAAGGCAGAGAATACCCTGGGAGATTTATGGCCCGCCTCTGCTCACTCCTGATTGGTCGCCTGTCTAAAAAAAAAAAACCACACATTCTTCGACTCGCCTATTGGTTAAACTCACTCAAGACCTTCAACTGAAACGGAGAATACCCTCAACTGTTTTTTTTCTAGCATCTGGTCGTTGTTTTAGACTTATGCGGGGGAAAAGCAGATCTCTTATTGGCTGATAACATTCCCTTCAGGAAACCCTGTAAGTCATCTTGGATAAAGGCGTCAGACAAATGAACAAATAATAATTAGGTTGGTATGTTTCATAGTATAAGCAAGCACGCTGTACGCAAGTGAGGCAACATAATGCCATTTGACTGTCGGTTTACTTGGCACTGCCTGGTCAGCTGAGAATACCTTGAAGATCCTGACCGCACGCCACTGCTGAAAAGTTGCCCTGGACAGTCTTACATTTTCTACCCAGTCTCTGTTACTCCAAAAATTAAGAGCATCAAACCATAAACCAGACTCTGCGGTAGAGTCCTGCATCAGGTCGGGTACCCGAGGGGCCCGTTGGTGAACCTCAAAAGTGGGTCGGGTTCGGGTCGGAACTTTTTCGCGGTTTGCAGTTCAGTGGCTCCTCTATGAAAGCCATTTCATACAACAATACACAAACAGTGCTGATATTTAACAACATCAAATTAGAGAAAGTTTCAATTTGGGAAGTAGTGAACTATGGACTTCAATTTCCTCTTCTCATTCAATCACAAAAACATGAACAAGAAAAATCCAAAACACACACACATGAACCACTCTTATCTTAAAAGGATCTGGTTTCAGAGCCCTTTGAGCAATTACTGTATCCGTCTCATCCACCTCCATTTGAGTCCATTACCAGCCTTCTGTATCCAAACGAAAGGGTCAGGGCTCCTCCAGTAAAGGCACAACCATGCATTGAGAGGACTTTCCAATTGGGCATTTCAAACTGGGTAGCAAACAAAGGTAAAATTAATAAACATCTGATAGATGAGAAAATGAGGGGGGCAGGGAATATGTGTTCATAAAATGGTGTGCCTGGCAAATCACTGTCACCTGATCTAGGCCTTTATAGTTCAACTCCATCTATCAAAACACTCAATCTTAAGATAGAAATATTAAAGGTAATTAGTTCAATTTTGTCTTTACCGACTGAAGACCTTGATAAAGGCTTCTACTCAAATTGTCAACTGGTACAGTACTAGTTTCTTTTAGCACTTCTATTGATCTACAGATATATCGAGTCTGGGTTCCTTTACTGCAAGATATCCATCAGAAGCCAGTCTGGGGGACTGCATTTGCAGATATTTTATTAAAACACAGCAGCTGAACAGGATCACAGACTACAGTCCTACTCTTGCTTGGATGGCGAAGGCCACATCACACTGTGACAGTTGCATAACAAAAATAACAACACTTAAGCAAGCTGCCAAATTCACAATCACCTTTCACAGTCCTGCACATGCTCAGAGTGCCTCGCTCTTAAAAACAGGCCTAAACAGCTTCTAAAAGCTACCTCAGAGCAGCAATGGGACAGAGAGAGAGAGAGAGAGAGGAGACACAAAGCCAGGTGTTAAAAGCTTTAGTGCCGAACTGCTCTTTTTATCTTCAAACCGACAGTCCTAATGATGTTAGGAATGGCTTCTTTCAGATGCACATAACCACAACCACCATTAGTACCTGGATGCCAATATCATTGTGAAGAGCAAAAGGGAGAGTGCACTTATGGAGACAGCTGAGAAGGGTCAAGGCCCATAGCATATCACAAACCAGATATCTGGAATCTGGAATTCAAAACCAGGATCTTCTGCCTCTGTGTCCTCAGCTCGAATCAGTCTCAATATCTTCCTGCTTCAATCTCGGAAAACAAAAATGCGGCTACAATTGCCAAACAGCAGCATTTACATGCCACCAAAAGGAAGTCCAAGGTCCACTGTTATACACCACACCACACCACACCACACCGCACTGTATCGGAGGTTGGAGATGAGGCATTAGATAGTATTCAAGTACAGTCTGTTTGTTTCTATAAACAGAAACTTTGAGAGTGCAGAGCCCTGTCAACATTACACACTAAAATCACAAAGCAGCAGTACGAAGATGGGGACACAGGGCTCATAGCTCGAGGTTAAGACAGGATCATTTGTTTCCCCCCAAACTTTCAAATTAAGCAACGGTTTCTAGAGGCTAACTATTAGTATTAGTAAACTATTCCATATTATAAGTTGCAATCAACTTAAAAGGAAAGTGGCCCGATAAGGAACGACCTGGTCTTTACTGAGCAGTACCTCCGAGCCACACTTAGAAATGTGAGAAAAGAACGGCCATGACTTTAGTGAGAATCTGGAAACCAATTTCAGGAACGATACCAATTCAAAGACGCTTTTACTGAAATTTTACATAATCACAGTGTGCTAAGCCACAGGGGGAGGGGTGCAATGAAACACCATTACTGGTGTTAATAAGGTACTAAATAATTAAGCAAACAAACAGACGATCTGACTACGCAATGCTAGTGGAAAGGTGTTTGCACGCTGAAAGAAAACCCCACCACTGTGAAAACTGTTTAAACCATCCTGCTGTGGTGTCACATGGGCAGCAGGACAATCCCAATCCATTTGTTACAGGAGTCTGTAGGGGTGCTGGAAAAAGGAGACTATCATCGGCAATACAGAAGCACAGGACTGAAGGAGCCGTTCCTTCAACACATTCTGTAAAGCACTGTGAAGTACAGTAACTCATCACATGTGGCACAATTATGGCAAAACTGGGTTAGGCTCCAATATGTAAACAAAAAAAGATGCAGATTAAAACTTAGTTATGCAACAAGAACTTCAAGAATACTTTCACTGATCTGCAGCAGCACCTGCTAGAACAGTGTCACTGTAACATAGCTAGAGTCAGCTGTGCTGCAGTACCAGATGTGCTTTACTGACCCACTTACAAATATGCTTTCCAGCTGCAGGTAGTTTTAGGCAGAAAACTTGACAGCACTATAAATCGACACTCATTGGTACAAGTGCTCATAAAATACTGGACTAAATAGTAAAACAAAACATACAAAGCTAGTGCCCAAGCCTATGTTAAATGTAACTGTAGCGTATACCTGTCTACACTCTACTCCCAATTACAGCAGGCTGTGCTGACTGTCCTGTTTGAATCATTCAAAAGTAGTTTCAGATACACAAAACAGGCCCCAACCCCACAGCTGCAAGTTTATGAAGGACATCAACTAACTTTTTCCAGTTGGGCTTTTTAACCCTTTACTGCCCTGGGTATGTTCACGTACCTGTTTAATGCCGATTTTCTCAATTTTATTTTCTCAATGTTAAATACACTGGACAGCAAAGGGTTAAAATGTTTAAACTTTTACAGATATGATCGCTTCACAGTTGCACACTTCTATTTTTAAAACCACAATCCTCCTGATCAGTAAACAGGACTTGCAATGGGTACAATTCCATTATACAGGTTCCTGATTCGTCACACTGTGGTTCCCTTGCTGTAGTGCGCTGCCCAGGAAAAAAAGGATTCTTACGAACAAGGTGTGAGAGAGTGGAACTGTTGCCATTATGAAAAAATACATAAATCACACTACAGAAAATCATTTGCAAAATGTCTTAAGTGTTTAAAAACTCCTCCTCACATCAAGGGCCTTGTGTGTTGACAAGTCCACAGTTGGACAGCATCGTTTGTTGAAACCAGCCTTCCCTTGAACAGGTTTCTGTCACCTCAGAGCTGCACAGCTGAAGAGGCTCACAAACGTGTTAAACACTGATGTTAGTCCTAAATGTTTAAACAGTAGGATTAAACACATTTCATTTTTTAAACTTTAATATAGTGGGATTATTGGTAACCAATCAGCTGTATAAATCTCAACTCTCACTAATCTTACACTGCGTCGTTATGAATTAAGTAACTTCCACAGGAGTAACAATCAGCATTTGTAATCAAACGAATCATACCGCTTCTTTACCTTGAACTACCTTCAGTATCATACTTTACCTTTAAAAATCTTGATCTAACCTGTTATCAAACTAGCGTGCCTTATAGTATTTGTCACTACCAGACCTTGCTTCTACTGTATAACTTGCCTTGGAATTGACACATATCTGAAGCAGGCATGGAACTGTAATATTATACAAAGACTCAGTAGCTCTGCAATGCAAAACATCCTAATAAAACACTTCAAATATACATTGGGGGTGCTCACGTCGCACTATAAAACCAATAGAGACAGCACAACAATAACATTCTAATTAGCCTGTTGAAGTTTATACAGTGCTCCCCCTTTATAAGGCAGCCCTTTATACGGCAGAACAGGTTATAAGGCAGTGTGATCATGGCTCCCATTTGCCCCATCATGCCATTACACCAACACTAGTAGTCACATTATAAGGCGGAACACAAACAGCACAGTCTCTTAACTATGGCTTCTGACTACAGCGTTAAAGGGGGAGCAATGTATAAAGTTTGCCAATTTAGTGAAAGCATGGAGTTCACTTTGAATATAAGTATTATTCAAAATGAACTTCGATGTCTTGGACAGATTTCACGCCGCGTAGAGCTGCTGTACTTTTAAAAGACACACTGTGTAGCCATCAGCCTGCAACGCTGGTCTGGTGATAACAAATAACAAAGCCCCCCACCACGTACTTACTAACAGGTTAAGAGCTTGGTAATATTAGGAATCCACTGTGCTGCAGATGGAAGTATCCTGCCAGTGTATCGAGTGCAGGGCTCCAGCCATCCCTTTCACAGCATGTTCTCGATCAGAGGCTTCACGTCATCTACAGCCTGCCCCAGAAAAAACTGTTCACCACAGGGACAAGTGTCCCACTTCTTGAGAAATCCATTGGCTTGTTACATAAATCTTTACTTATTCTTCCTCTTCGTGATAAAGTGGGTTACAAAACTACTCGGAGGACGACAGAGAGAATAAACGCTTTTCTATTGTTGGGTTACAAAAGTGCCCTTGTAAATGCTCTAGGATATAACCTGGCACTCTGGCTCTCACCTGTATACCTGTGGAAATGCGTTCAACTTGTGATTTGGAGGAGAAACACAACATTTCATTAACTTGCACCTGGTGGGAAAACATTTTGAGGAAGTTACGAAATGAATGGATGAAATGCCTATTGACATTTCAATAAGATACAGTGCAGGTTTAAAATATCAAAAAACAGATCACTCCTCCATAATCCTGACAGCAGTGCGCAGGCCAAGGAAATATAAACACATCACTGATGAACAAGGTACGAGACAGTGGATCTGGTAAGCAGTCAATGCAAAACCCCTTGTGGCCTCTTGCCTCACGGCGGTAGTTCCAGGGATGGAAATAAGACTCATAATGCACAGCAGTTTAATGCAATCCAGGTATTACCAGGAGCTTGATTAGATATGCAACAGGTTCAAGACCAAACTGCTATGTAATGGGATCCTTATTTCCATTTCTGTTGTGTAAAACTGAACCTGATTGTGAGACGCACACTGCAGCTTTAAAATCAGCTGAAACAAGAGCCCCTTGGTGGTGTTCCTGAAGCAGGAATGTGCCTGCAGTGTGTACCTGAAGCAGGTCTTTGCAAAGACTTGCCTGCTCGGATCAGCCTGCTTCCAGAGCACATTCCAAAGCCATCCAGATCAGGAACCCCTCTTTGCTTCTTGACTGATAAACAGTGCAATTCAGACTCAGCTGAAACAGGCCAGGGTGAGCTTGACCGGCCCTCGAATTGCTAGCCATACATACAGTCTGCATTGAAATCTGCCTGTAGATCCCAGTGCAGGCAGGGAGCCTGTTTGAGCACGCAGGCACACAGACAGAAGCATCCTTCACTCACTGCAGGTTTGCAGGGGTGTAGAACACAGGGAGATATCATCACTAAAGAGGGAATGGAGTTCATGGAATTAACACTAGAAACGCCACGGCAGTCGTGACGGTTTTCACTTTTAAAATTTAAATTACTCTGTGTTGAAGTTGTCTGTTCTTGACTTTTCCTAAATACATGTATTAAATATACTGACGGCATTTGACAGCAAAAATAAAAAAGTTATGAGCACTTCTACCTAGAACCGCCGAAAGCAGTCATTTTGACGGCTTATTACAATACATGCTTTTATTGTTAGTATAACCTACAATACGCTATTTGTTATATGTATACAAGCCAGTTTGTTATCTGTACCTCCGCTGAGTTTACAGCAGTGTGTATTTGAATAGAATATTGCTCTTGACGTCTAGATATGTGTTATCCAAACATCTATTGTAGTCCTATCAATTCCTCGGAGAACTGCCGTCTGGCTGTCTACGTGAGCATATATAGTCTGCTGTCTTATAATATTACTATTACAAGAATTTTTCAAGAAATCTTTATATTTTTGCATTTTGATTTGAGAGCAACTATAGATATATTTGCATTGGCAGCAGAAATTTGGAACGACTTCATTGAAAACAGCATTGCCTGTTTCAAGCTAATCATAAAACATTACATGGACAAGCAGCTGTTTCCGACAAAAGCACAGTGTCGCTGGACACAATGCACGTCAAACAAACCTGTCTAATTTGGGATCAAATTTTGGCTGGCAGTGGACCCTACCCCTACCTGTGCAAAGATGAGACTCGCCCCGCTGGTCAGGGACTGGATGACAATGTGGTACTTAGGCTGATGTAACCGTGCTTAGGATGTTACCAATGTTACCAATGACATTTTTTATTTAACTGTAATTCGCAAAACAATTGAAGAAACAACAAAAAACTAGCCTGGTTGGAACAGTAAACAAAGCGAGACATTTCCACCATCTGCGCAAAACTTAGTACCCAGTGAAATATACTTTCCATGTCACTAAAACAGCCCGAAATGAGACTAAAAGATAGTATGCTTTAAAATGAAAATATTTCCTGGTACAGTATATCCTGTAGAATTTTACAAAGTGCATCACAAACAAAAAAGAGAAACACAGGATTCCACCAAATGTCATCTGAAATAAATGTCAGCATTTCAAGCAATGTATCATTTGAAGAATGATTACATCAGAACTTTCCGGATGATAATACTACAACAGCCAGCCTGGAGGGATCTACAGTACAGAGACAACCGAGAGGGTTTGAGAACTCTACAGTACAGAGACAACCGAGAGGGTTTGAGAACTCTACAGTACAGAGACAACCGAGAGGGTTTGAGAGATCTACAGTACAGAGACAACCGAGAGGGTTTGAGAGATCTACAGTACAGAGACAACCGAGAGGGTTTGAGAACTCTACAGTACAGAGACAACCGAGAGGGTTTGAGAACTCTACAGTACAGAGACAACCGAGAGGGTTTGAGATCTACAGTACAGAGACAACCGAGAGGGTTTGAGAGATCTACAGTACAGAGACAACCGAGAGGGTTTGAGAGATCTACAGTATAGAGACCATCGAGAGGGTTTGAGAGATCTATAATACAGAGACCATCGAGAGGGTTTGAGAACTCTACAGTAGAGAGACAACCGAGAGGGTTTGAGAAATCTACAGTACAGAGACAACTGAGAGGGTTTTAGATACTAGTGCTGGATAAACTGAAAAAACAAACAGCCCTGTTAATACCTGAACAAGACAAGTGAAGTGAAATGAAATGAAAGCCCACAGATTCCACTCTGGCAGCGCAGCAGGACTAGTTTCCAACCTGATGAAACACAAAGCCGCTTTGTAGCTTTGAACTAGGTTTCACTGCATGGCACACCAGAGGAGACTTGGGGTTTGACACAACAAAGTTGCCTCAATCTAGGAACCCATTCACACTTGGGATTTAAGGAGGCCCAGGACCGCATTCTATTTGAAACGTTCCAAAAAAGAAAAAGGCAGCCCAGGGCCAGCCTAGACTTCCGATGTGGCCCAGGGCCTGCAATCCAGGTCCAGGACTGGCCTTCACATACAGAGGCCGCGCTAGCTTTTCTGTTCATGCCTTCTTGAAACGCACATGCCCAAAATGTGGTGTCCCATCCATCAAATACTAAAGTATTGTTAACACAAAGGCTAATAAACTCCAGGGATGTGCATTTTGGCATATTTTTATGAACGTTTAAACTCCACGCCATATAACAGTTTAAACAATCTCTGTCTGTGTATAGATATACATCTGAACACACACACTTTTCTTTGTTATTTACTATCAGTAGACCGTTCCCATGACAACGAGACTGGACTCTAAGCACTGATTGTTGCCTTCACCTACGTGTGTTTTCATATTTTTCTGCATTCCAATAACAGCAACAGCGTTTGCCCAGCAGCTCTTTCACACACACTACAGTACATCTCGCCATCTCAACAAACAAGTCACAGGTACTTCATCTCCCCTTCAGAATTATAAGAACGGATTCTTCATTCGCGTTTTTCTGCATTACTACTGCTTGCAGCTGCTTCAGTCGCTGTGATACTCGTACAGTCAGAAGTAGATGACTGAGATGCAGAGGGGTGATCTTCTTCATGAGAATCCCTAAGATGCTGACTGCTTAGCAAAAAAACTTCCGATTGACAACTGACTTGCTATCAGTGTACACTCCGCACTAGGTATTCATTTTTATACTTAAAATCTGTCATTATTTCATAGCAATATGGACCTCTTAATATGGGGCACAACAAATCATTTGAAAATAAAATAAAGTGCATGGTGGGATACTATCGTATTATTTTCCGCTGTTCATTGCGCTGCTAGGAACTGTAACCAAACTATTCTAATACAGTGCACTCCATTTATATGAATCACATCCGGACTGATATGATTACAATTAGGGTGCCTCCGCGCATCAGCAGTTTAAATACAGTATACAAATGTCAATGGTGCTCAATCATTGAGGACAATACATCAAAACAAGTCCTCGTGGGTAAGCAGCTAGTTATATGTTTACTCAAGGCTGCAGAATCCTATTTGACTACAGTATACTTGAGAAGCGATCGTCTCGTGAGGGTGCCTAGTTTAACTGCCATGGGGTGTTACATGTAATGGCCTTTGAATTAAAATGACATTACAGTACAGTATTTTACTGTCAGGACTACCACTGCATTTAAGCATCTGTGGCTTGCTTTTATCAGTTGCGATGCAAATCTCACAGTTTTTCACTAAGTGGAGATGCAAAGCCCCCCAAGCAGTCCCCCTCCCTCTACATGCATATCACACAATAACAGTGCTGTACTCAGAATGTATTCAATGAATGTGTATTCACTTTATTAAAACACATTTTCACTAACAGAGAACACAAAAAATACCTGTACAATGCAGTCGCACATCTTTCTTTTTCCTGCCATGTCGACTTGTTTTTTTTCTCTACTGGGAGTCGCTGCGGAGCAGGGATTATGCTGCACACGCTGTGTACGTGCCTAACCACGCGAGATGTGATCAAATTCAAATTCAAAGACAGCTGTATTGGCTGTACATGTCATTGCACTTGATACAGTATCGTATTACATGCAGTCAGTTTGCCCCGAAATTATTCTTATATGCGGATTGCTTGATTCTTACAAGCAGAGTATTTTAAGATGGTTAGTATAGGAATGATTTTATCCCAGTGGTTTTGATCACTATATGTGGTTGATTCTTATATAAGTTGTTGGAACATTTTATTTAGATATAAATGAATGTTTGGTCTCCGAATACAACCTCACAGAATGGGTGAAACATTAAGTCAGATTCTGGTTAAATTCCTAGTTAGACAATAAGTTGATAAAGATCTTTCTGGTCACTTTTGTCCTTGCTAGGACAAAGCTCCAAGACAATCTGAAATAGGTGTTGGCCTCTCCTTTGATGTCCAGTTCTAATAAGAAAGGCATTTGCCATTTAGGGTGGATCATTGTTAAACATATTTACAGACTACAGGGTTATAAAAACTAGCTACGTCAAAGAGAAACTGGATTGAACCAGATGCTTAGAGCTAGGGTTAGGACAATGGACAATTAACCAAGTGATAAGAGATTTGTGTCTTTGCCTGATTGGTTTAAAGGAAAATCATGATGTCACTGAAAGACTGCATTTAAACTGAGAATACTGAAATGTGCTTTGATTTGCTTTGATCCGTGCTTGGAGAGAGGATACCTGCAAACTGTTGTCACCATGTAACCTTTAAGATGTCTGGTCGTAACTTTGCAACTCGGAACTTTTATCTTCAATAAACTACACTTATCTGGACTCAAAGAAGAAGCCCATAACTTCTATTTCGCGTCTTCTTTTATTGCTGATTCACAACTTAAGTAATTCTTATAAACGCAGTGCACTGTAGTAATAGTGTGTGGACGCATTACGATTGATTAATTCAAACGTTTTTTGAGTACGGTTCTCGAGATCGGTTATGTAGTGTGGACAGGGCCTAAAAGTAAAAATCCTTAATATTGCTGCGTAAGCCAAATTTAAGGCTTATTGCTGCCACCTACAGGACTGGAGTGTGCCTAATGCGGTTACATTGCAGAACAGGTTTTTTTTTTTTTTTAAACAGTATTTTACGGTAATTTTGCTGCAGTGTAATAGATTATCGTGAATATGCATGTCTGCGTCCCTTTCCATTCTGTGCGTCCCGTGATCGCAAGACAAAATATTTTTCCGTCCAATGGATTTATTTTGCATCTAGGACGCAAAATGTTACACTAACGAGACCTCTGCATATATGAACACAAAGCAGATTTTGGGCCGACTTTTCGTATGACATCACCAATCTGATTATGTAGCTTTGTAGCAGGGATCCAAGGAGCACGTTTGGTGCAGAACAACAAGGAAAAACACAGAAAATGATAACACAGAAAAACAGATTTTCTATGATGTTTTTGTTTTACATTTGGGGAGGGGCAAAACACATGCAAGGCTTTTTTGGTTTGTTTGATAACACTATGTAACACAATTTTTGTTCCTGGGTAGTAAGTGTTATTTCCTAATTGCTTATGCCTCAAAAGTATAGAAAATGGCTATTATTCCCCACAAACTTTGCTTTTGTGACCAGGACAGTGATATTTTGAAATTGACCTATTTCCAATGAGAAAATGGGCGAATTTGTGTCTTTTCGTTCACATAAAGTCAGAAAAAAACAACATATGAATCCAAATTAACATGTATTTATACTAAAGTAATACAAAAATGACTACAAAAGATTTAGAAGTGAGTAGTTTTTCGAGATTTACGATTATACTGTAAATCACTTTCACGAATCAGCCCCAAATGTAGTCTCCCATCATGTTCTCAATTATACTGTCCTTGGTAGCGGCGTTCAAAGTCCAGTATATCCTGGTGGAAGCGCTCGCCTTGCTCCTCCGAGTACGCTCCCATGTTCTCCTTGAATTTATCAAGATGAGCATCAAGGATATGGACTTTGAGGGACATCCTACAGCCCATTGTGCCGTAGTTCTTCACCAGAGTCTCAACCAGCTCCACATAGTTTTCGGCCCAGGAAGCCCCGAACCACTGCGACAAAGCTCTTCCAAGCCGCTTTCTCCTTACTAGTGAGCTTCTTGGGGAATTCATTGCACTCCAGGATCTTCTTTATCTGTGGTCCGACGAAGACACCGGCTTTGACCTTTGCCTCAGACAGCTTAGGGAAGAAGTCTTGAAGGTACTTGAAGGCTGCCGACTCCTTATCTAGAGCTCTGACAAATTGTTTCATAAGGCCCAATTTGATGTGCAGTGGTGGCATCAGCACCTTCCGGGTCCACCAGTGGCTCCCACTTGACGTTGTTCCTCCCACAGAGAACTCGGTCCGCTGTGGCCAGTCCCGCCTGTGGTAGTGCCTTGGTGTCCCTGCTGTCCCAAAGGCAAAGATAGCAGGGAAACTTGGTAAAACCGCCTTGGAGACCCATCAGGAATGCCACCATTCTGAAGTCTCCTATGACCTCCCAGCCGTACTCATCATACTTCAAGGCGTCCAGCAAGGTCTTGATGCTGTTGTAATCCTCTTTGAGGTGCACCGAGTGAGCCAGGAGAAGAGACGGGTACTTGTTACCATTATGGAGCAGCACGGCTTTGAGGCTCCTGGATGAGCTGTCAATGAAGAGGCGCCACTCATTCTGGTTACAGGCAATTCCGATTGCCTCGAACAGACTGGTCACATTGTGGCAGAAGCAGAGCCCATCTTGACGGGTGAAGAAGCTGGAAAAAGGTTGGTGACGCTTCCTCTGATCTCGACTTGCACACTTTCATCCAACAAGTTCCACTGCTTGAGCCTAGGCGTCAAAAGCTCGGCATTGGACTTGGTGAGACCAAGATCTCTAATCAAGTCGTTGAGGTCTTTTTGGTTGGGGTAGTATGGGTTTCTCTCCTCAGCTCCACCTCTGAAATTGTCATCTGGATCTACAACGTCTTCCTCGCTCTCTGACTTGCTGCTCTCTTCTAAAGACGGCTGCTCTCTCTCCGGAGGAGTGGGTACGGGAGCTCATGGCAGTGTGGCACGGGGCAATGGATGAAGGAAGGTCCGGATCGTGATAGCAGGTGCATTCTTGCCAGTCCGGCGTTTGGAAGGGTCCACCATGCAGAGGTAGCAGTTGCTTGAGTGGTCAGTGGGTTCCCGACAAATTCTTGGGATAGCGAACTTCATGGCTCTCTTTTCCCTCTGTACCATCCTACAAAAAATACATTTATTTCACCCATGACTAATGTGTAAGAGATTCTCTTAACATTTTTCATATATGATATATTTTTTCAATAACATTGAAAATTGTAAAACATTTTAAAATTAAAAACTTTTACAATTTTAAAATTTTAACAAATTTTATACCATAAAATTCGAGCAACAATTGTCCATCTTACCTTCCAGAGTTTTTTTTTGCAGTGCTCTTGAGGTGAAATGAGGTGCCCAGGGTTTGTCTTGATCCCCGACAGACATGCGAAATATGCCTTGTAGGCCTCACACATCTTAGCAGATGCTTCCACGGAGTACTTTTTCGCTCTTGTCTTGATAAATTGGCCACAGACATAGCAAAATGCGTCTGCGGATGCTTGCAGCCTCTTGATGCCATCTCAGAAAAATGCAGATATGTATCCACTTAGGCAGCTGGAACTAAACTGAACTGGTGGGCTTAAGGCCCCTGTATTTATACTACTATTTATATTACTGGAAAGTTCTAGAAAGTTCTAGAAGTTACTCCAAGTTTACTCAGCACTGAATCTATCTGGACTGTTCTGGAAAATAGGTAAATTTCAAAATATCACTGTCCTGGTCACAAAAGCAAAGTTTGTGGGGAATAATAGCCATTTTCTATACTTTTGATGCATAAGCAATTAGGAAATAACACTTACTGCCCAGGAACAAAAAAAAAAAAAAAAAAATTGTTACACGGTGTAATAACCAAATCAATAGTATAAACATATAAATATGAACACAGGCAACTTTGCTTTAAATTTACATAAACATATCTGTCTAATAAAACCGCTTCCGGAATTCAAGTTCAGTGTTGATTGAGGCTTCAGTTTACTGCAGTCAATATCCAGAGCTGTTCAAAGAGGCCAAAATCAATAAAAATCACCCCTAAAGATCGGAGTTTGGCAAGGACAGACTTCACATCGATGTGCGGTTTGTACTTCATGCAGCAAGGCTGTAGATTACACTCGTAGGCAGACCATTGTATAACACATGGGAAGCACTAAACACATTGAATGAAAGGAAACGTGAACAGCAAACTTGGGATTCTTTTCTGTGTTCAGCACCAGCGCCTCACGACAATCTGGCTGGAGAACGCTGCAGCTCAATTTTACAATAGCCATCCGGATGACAAAGACTAACTCTGAGGTGAACTGACATGAATATTGTTTTATTTTACTTTTTACAACAGGGAACTATTTGGAATATTTGAAGTAAAAAAATAATAATAATAATAAAAAAAAAATAAGGAAGTTTGTTTTATTGAATAATGGCACTGGTAAGCTTGTAACTTGCTTAGAATTTGAAAGTGTAACAATTTGTATTTCCACTGTACTAGTTCAATGCCTGTTGTTGTGATTATTGTTAATGTTATTCTACTGGTGACAGAGCAGTAGTTTATTATGTATCGCATCTCTTAATGAAGTTGCCATAGCTATACATGTTTTGTTACAGCCATATGTTTGGTAATCTTCCAAGAGAAGGGGTAATGCTAATGATCAGTCTTTACTGGTAATGGTTAGGAACTAGAGAATAATAATAACGACAATGATAATATTAACAAGTAAACGATAGAATAGGTTAACGATCGTGTTTGTAAACAAAGATGGTATTCATGGTTAAACAAATACGTATTAAACAAATACGTATAGCTGAGAAGAAACAGGTGTCATGTAAATTATATGAATGGTTATTGTAAATGAAATGAATGTTAAATAATAGCGTTTATTTTTGTACAAAATGATTCCAGGTGTAACCAGTTATGGAATAATTAATTCATTCATATTTAATGCCGTGTCTGTCCTTAGTTGGGAGCAGTAGTATTAGGTGGTCAGTCGTGAGCTTGTCTTGTGAATGTCAGTCGTTGCGTACAACCTGTTAGTCATATCCATTACGAAAATAAATATTTCTACCTGTGAACACTAGCAAGTTGCTGTTTCCTGTGTTCTATATACCTCCGTGGTCTTGAGAGAATAATGTGATTGTGGGGGGGGCTCGGACCGTCACCACGTTACACAACAGAACATTTGAAGTCAAAATAGTCAATAATATATATGTTTCTATACCAAAAAGTTGCTATATATTAATAAGAAACATCTGCTACAGATCAAGGATTAGTGTCCCGTAGCTCTTCCATTCTGAGTGCAGGCTATCATTCCATAAAAATTAAATTAAAAAAAGCAATTTGCCACTTGTTAGGCCTGCTTTTCAGTCACATATGTGAACGCGCAAAGGCCCCTTAAACGGCAAATGTGAATGGGGTCGCAGACCGAAAAATGCAGCGGCCCTGAGGCGGCCTAGGTCAGCACAGTACTGTGAATGGGGTCTAGGTCTCCCGGGCTCCTGGAAAAAAGGGCTTTGTGTTCCTCAGTTTAAGGGAAAGCAAACCTATAGGACTGGTTGTGTAGTTAATTGGCACAATCCTCCTCCTTCAGCCTGGCTGCATATTGCCCAAAACGCACATTCAAAATAGTGGAAACATCATGGTAAGAAGTTGAATTTCCTATGGGGCTTAGGCTAAACCAACACACTCATTCTCATCACTTTTCAAAAAGAAACACAGGATTTCATAAAATAACTAACAAAGAATACAGCAATTGCAATCCACATCAATACAGACACATATAATAAAGTTCTGAGATTGTTTTAAACTGGAAGATTCCACAACCACACATGAAATAAGAATCTGCATCTTTAATATTTTACTACTAGTATGTGTGAAGTCATAATCTCCTCTTTGAAACAGCCCCCCTGCAAGACACATCATCCACCGGTGTCATGTTATTTTCAGGTATGCACTAAAAACTGGTACTCAGCGCACTGCGCTTGCTCGCACGCCTAAACAACTTCTGCTAAGAAAGCAGGGCAGCGTCCATTCTAATCTGGTGCATTATGCTGTTTTCGGTATTTACATCTTTCTAAATTGAATTATCAGATTTTTCCACCATTAAGAAAATAGTACTATGAGAATATTTATCATATGCAATACATTGGGTCTTGTCCATTTTTTTTTTTTTTTTTTTTTACTTCTGCAACTTTGCTGTGGACTTCTCATTTTGTCTTGTTTCCAGTTTAAGTTTGCAAAAAAATAATGTATACTTAATGGTAAATGTACCTGTTTGACAACAGCAAAACAGCCATCAGATCGCAATTGATTGCACCTGTACCACAATCTGACAGCGTACCACTTTCTGACATTACACGGGTCAAGTTTTGGTACGCGCACCCCATTCTGAAGATGTACCACTTTCTAACACTACACCAGTACTGCCGCGTTTGAAGTTAAATTAAAACCACAGACTCTTCAAAGTGAACGACACTGCTTAAACCGCGTTCAAAGAAAAACAAACAAAAACGTCAAAGCTAAATCAAATAGGAAACGACTACGCAGTGTGCAACTTGTTTTTTGCTCTGCATGTCCACAACTGAGCTCTGCCCCTCGCTCCCGTTTAGGGTGTGCTCGTTCGTAACTAGGCGGTATGGTGGATCTTGACAACAGTTTAATTGTGTCCAGTATAAATGCCCCGTTTGCCGACAAGTTTTTCGAATCATAACAGCAAGCGAGACAGCACAAGGTAACGTTTCAAAACCCCATTTCATCAAGCGCAGGGCTTCCACTTCCCTCTGTCTGCTCACAATTCCCAAATCCACACATCACAGGCAGTACTTCTGTATTATAAGTCTTACCTTTTTGTGTTAATTTGCTTTCCCGGTCTCTTGTTCGTTCAAACTTGACTTAGTTATTATTAACAGCCAGACATAAAGAATCACAGCAGCCCAAACCGAGACTACAAGAAGCAGTGCTGCCCAAGATCAAATCACAAACCTTCACTGTGTTTACAATAATCGGCGTCCCTTGTTTTCACATTACATCGTTAATTGAAATGTTTTTAATACGCTTGCCTTCCCTGTGTCCCTAGTCCCCTCCTCTTCCTTTAATTTAAGAGTTTAGTTCAGTTAAAACAACACTTCACTTCCTCACCTTTCTTTTCCAGTCCACACCAGGTATCCGCAGGCTTTTTCACTTTTGCCGGAAGTCATTCCAGCGGCATTTTGGGAACTGTAGTTCTAATCCCTATTGGGAAACTGCTTAGCCAACATCGTGAAAAACTACAACACCCAAAAGGCTGTGCAAATTAAAAACAGCGCAATGCGAGTTGATTAAAGATTGAGCTCTGCTTCTAGGGTGATTTCACGGATCTGTTGTTTCCGAGGCTACCATATAGCGCGCAAATAGGCGTAAACATTCGTCTTGGGTTCTTCAGGCGTATTTTGAAAACCGCAGTAAGCACGCGCCTGTCTCAGAGTATATACACAATAACACAGCTGAAGATACGCGGAAATGCAAGTATTATCTGCAGGTCGATTTCTTAAAGTTTTTCACTTTTCTCTTTCTCGTCTTAACTCTTTATTAAATTAGGCCCACATACAAGCTCACGCGCTTATCTCGCAGTACACCCCTGTTGCATAATGTTAGGCGCCTGTTTGCGTGATTATACAGTAATGCTGTACGTACTGTACACAAGGAAAGAGCTTGTGAGTGAAGCTAGGCACTGTTCAGTATTTGAGTTATTTAATATATGCTATTATTATCCTGACAGGTCGTGTCTATATATATACTCAAAGTGCGGTACCACATAGACATCTCAGTTTTGATATGGATATTTGGTGTTTGTTATGACGTTGTTCACCTGTCTGTGCGGGTTGATCAGAAAGCAGACCTTGCCCAGTTTGTTTACGAGTCGTTTTAGTTGAAGGGGTATATAAGCCTCACCTCCATTAAAGCTGTTTGCCCCACGTCACTGTGACCCAAATGGACACGCTTTTGTAACTGCAGTATCTCATTGTACTTCACCATTGACACTGACAATCAAACCCCTGGTTCAGGTGCCTTTAGTCGTGCTAAGCAAGACATCTTGCCCTTTGTTACTGTGATCAGCACTCTCCACACTCTCATTGCAATCTGTGGGTAGGAGTGCCACTTCACTTTCACTCAGTTACACCAGCTGTAGTGCGGCGAGCAAGCCCACAGGAAGTGATATACAGAGACGCACTTGAAGAGTGTAAACCTCATTTAAAGTATAGCTGGAAACAGTTCCTTGCCATTGTGAGGTCGCTGGAACAGGGCTGAGCAGCACCTCAGTGCAGTGTTACTGTGCAGATAGTGGAAACACACTTTAAACAAGCACTTTGACATGAAGCATTTCAGAAATCTGACCCCGTATGAACCTGTGCTGAAAATGCATACTTGTTTAGATAATAACCTTTTTGAGATTTGTTTTGCCTCCCGGAGTACAGTGGAGCTTGTAGGAAAGTGCTGATTCTCTTAGTGCTGCAGCAGCAGCCTGTGTAGTTCACTGAGTGGAAAAGGGCAAGCAGGCTTCAGTGAGGGTGTGTACTACATGTGATTGTGTAGGGAATCTAACCCAACAGGGAAGCAAACCAGGTCTGGTGTTGCTGTACACTGTTCAGATGCACCACAGCCATTACATTTGTATTTTTTATTTCCCCCTTCGAGCTGTGACCTGGCAAAGGTCAACCTAAAGTGAAAAAGTGACCCTGACCAACTTAGATGCTCCCATCATGTGCAGCACCTCGTTTGACTCGTAATGAACAGGGCTTGAGAGACAGAAATACCAGGAGTACCGTACTCACTTCTGGCAAGTTGCCAGACGAGGGGTAAGTGACGAGTTTTATTCGAACTTCAGCCCAATCCTTTACCCTGTAGGGGATGCGGGTCCTAAAATGTTAGTATTGCTGTAAGAACCTTATGGTACATTCACACTGACACATCCGATCCGATCCGAGCCGAGCCGAGTCGGAACCTTGTTGAATCCACCCAGCGCTGCTCGGGTCTTTCACACTGTTCAAGCAGCACCGTCCGTGGGACGCGACGTCAAATTCATCTGACACAGGCTCGGGTCTTTCACACTGTTCAAGCAGCACCATCCGTGGGACGCGACGTCAAATTCATCTGACAGGCGCGTGGTGGATTTGTTTTGAATTTGTTTTGAAAATGGATCCTGAGGTCGTGGTTCTCTTTTTGTTTCTTTTTATTTTTCACTTGTTACTGAATAAAAATGAAAGCCAACAACGCACTGAATATGAAAATAGGAGACGAAATTTACTGAATGAGAAACATTCGGAGCTCACGAGAGCTGTACTGAATCTGCCCATAGAGTCACAAGTGCCTGTGTTTCACCAGCTTCCCATGGCTGGACTTTTTTCTCCTCCGCATCGATGTTGACAGCCATTGCTCTTCTCACTTTTATGCTAGACTGAAGTGACATGATGACATGCACGTTATCCCCGGGCCCGCTCGGCTTCTAGTCAGTACCAGATAGCTTGTGAGGCCGATGTGTCACGGCTTGGTTCCGGCTCAGCTTGACAAAATGACCAGTGAGAAACAAGCCGTACCATGAGGGCTCGGCTCGGATGTGCCAGTGTGAAACAGATATTAGGGACCTGTGGCAAAGTGCTTAACAGTGTGCAGGTGATCAATAATCAGACAAACAACGATAATCCAGGTGCAATGAAGGTTTCATTGTATAATCCAATGCCCGATGGCTAACAGCAGTAAACAATAACAATGTTAATGAAGCAATACAGCGGTGTGTATTGCTTATTTATAATCCGTGGGTTTGCCCAGAAATAATAACAGTCCCGTTTCAGTTCACCCAAACGTAACACAAACACAAGCACCAGTCGACAGTGCGTGCTCCAGTGCTCGTGGTGAATACAGTTCTTTAGTGACAACAAAAGTGCAGTGTTGTTGATCCGGGTTTAGTGCAGGCTTTTGGCGACAGCTCCGGATCGTGTTAGTCGTCCAAATAATTACAAACTGTTATTAACGACAAACAAAAACAAACAAAACACTCAAGTTTCACAGCACAGGTTCTCCTTCTGGTCATTTAACATAATCACAAACGAACAGATCACATCACCCCTTGGTCAACGAGCGCATCCGCTCCTCAAATCCGCAGATTTCCTGTCCGAGTCTCCAAAAAATCACCCAAAGATATTTTTGGATAGATGTTGATGAGATCTACAAGAATCAAGTAAAACATTTTGGTATCTGCAGATTTTGGATTTTTGGCAGATTTCTGGCAGATTTTTGAAGTTACATTTGTTTCCATTCAAGTATTGCTTATGGCCACTTTGGTGAGGCTAAAGTACCACATAGTCCTGACCAAACTGGTGTAATAAGGTGTGTGGAATGGTGTTGGAAAGTAGGTATATCAGCTTGTGTGGAATGGTGTTGGAAAGTAGGTATATCAGCTTGAGAATGAAGAGGGCACTGTTCCCAGAAAGCTCCTGATCTTAAAACTATTTTAAAAGAAAGGGTTATGTGCAGAATGTCCACTAGGGGGTCGAGAGCCAGTTCTCTCTCTCAAATGCTTAACTAGCTGATTAGTAGGAGCAGCTGAAGTCAAGCTGTCTCCAATTAAGCTAATCAGGCAGAGATATAAGCTGTCTCTGTCAGTGCTCGGTGATCGCGAGTGGAGAGAGTGTGGAAGACTAAGGGCAAGTAAAATTTACATGGTCTGGGAAAAGGGGGAAATCCCTTACTAAAGAAAATTTGATAATTGTTTTGTTTGTTGGATAAGCGGCTTATCCGTTCCAGCCGTAGTTTAGGAAAGCCTGTGTTTAGTTAGTGCTCTGTGCAGAGCTAGGCTTTTTCTTTTGTGCCCTGTGAGGTGCTGTGTTTTTTTGTTTGTTCCAAACCTGTAAATAATAAACTGCAAGTCCCGTTTTTGAAGACCACTTTCAGCCTCCAAGTACTTTTATTCTGATTCCAGCCTACCCTTCCAGCCACTGTGTTACACTGGCGTTATTCTTCAATTTTGCATTCTGAGGTTAGATCGAGAGTAAAAAGTGACAGGGTGTGCTTCCAGTGGCACTAGCTGGTGCTGAGGGGTTATGAACGTGCGTGTGATACTTAGAGTTCTTTGTTACAGTGTGTGACAGGGTAGCCGAGGGTGATGACCTACCCAGACTAGCTGACAGACAACACAGACAGGTGCTGCGGTGAAAGTGCTCCTGTGCTCCGTTTTTATTGCACAAAAATAAAATAAATATTTAAACAGAAAACACTGCTCACAGAGCAAAATAAAAAAGGTAAACAAAACAAATCACAAACACATAAAAACAAAACAAGACCTCAGTCAGGCTGGGTGACCGCCTTCACTGATCCTGTAGGCTACATTAGTTTTATTTTTAGTTTCGTTTTTGATTTCGATATTCTCACTTTCACTCTCACTCTCACTCTCACACATTCCTCCTCCGAACACTCCACCCTGAACATGGAAAGCTGCAAGCTTTTATACTGGTGACGATCTCCACACCAGCAATACATGAATCAATTCATTCATGTGGAGACCATCTCCACACCAGCAATACATGAATCAATTCATTCATGTGGAGACCATCTCCACACCAGCAATACATGAATCAATTCATTCATGTGGAGACCATCTCCACACCAGCAATACATGCCCCCTCTCACATGTGCAGAGCTTTGCCCTGCCCCCTCTCACATGTGCAGGGCTTTGCCCTGCCCCCTCTCACATGTGCAGAGCTTTGCCCTGCCCCCTCTCACATGTGCAGAGCTTTGCCCTGCCCCCTCTCACATGTGCAGGGCTTTGCCCTGCCCCCTCTCACATGTGCAGAGCTTTGCCCTGCTCCCTCTCACATGTGCAGGGCTTTGCCCTGCCCCCTCTCACATGTGCAGAGCTTTGCCCTGCCCCCCTCTCACATGTGCAGGGCTTTGCCCTGCCCCTCTCACATGTGCAGAGCTTTGCCCTGCCCCCCTCACATGTGCATAGCTTTACCCTGCCCCCTCTCACATGTGCAGAGCTTTGCCCTGCCCCCTCTCACATGTGCAGGGCTTTGCCCTGCCCCCTCTCACATGTGCAGAGCTTTGCCCTGCCCCCTCTCACATGTGCAGAGCTTTGTCCTGCCCCCTCTCACATGTGCAGAGCTTTTCCTCTGCCCTGCCACACAGTGACACATTTGAAACTACCAAAACCTCACTTAGGTGCATTTTAAAAACTACAAACTGATAGAAAACACAACACATAGATAATCTTGGCAAACTTTAGAGGGTTTAACCATGTCATGATCTTTATGGCATGCTTACCATACCGTATGCGGTTTCCAATCTCACAATTTCCTTTGGTTTCGAGGTCTGGTGATGAAAAAATGATGAAAAAATTCACTGTTTTTCAAAAAAATAAACTTCCCTGTTTACCCCACCATTTGCATATGCATGCCTTCCGCCATCTTGACAATGCAGCGTGGTTGCCATGTGGTTTTGAACACTGCTCCGTGCGGCGCGCCAGTGTCCTGGCACCATGCATACTGGCAACTGGCACATCCTGAAGAAATAGGACAATTATCAGTCAATTATCCCCCTAGGTAGGCACCACACCCTATAAAAAAGAGCTTTCTTTTGTTGGAGAGAAACCACAAGGAAAGAGAAATAGAAACAGAGATAGAGAGAGAGAGACTACACAGGACAGAACGCTGCCAAGTTGCTTTCATTTTTTAGTTGGTTTTTGCCCTTGAGCCATTGTTTATTTTGTGTTTTGTTGAAATAAAATATCGAACCGTATTTGATCATTTTGTTTTGTTTCTTCCGGAATATTAATAGGAATTCTAAACAGTTTAAGTCAGTTTAAGCCGACATGTTTCTCTACCAAGTGGTGCTTGCGCCACTCAAGCAGAAGCGGATGCACTAGTGAGCAGCACACTGTTTAAAGGGATCCCGCCATATCTGACAGAGATGGAGGACTGCTCTTTCCAGTATTGAGATGAGTGCCACAAACTGACTTGTCTTCAACCTAACTCAAAAGTCCCTGTTCAACTGACACCTTTGGTCGAATTCTCTGAAGATGACCAAAGGCTTCTACGGCTGAGGGTCTCTGGAGAAGGTGGTCCAGTGAATATATGCCTGTACCATCGTCAAGTTTTTCTTGATAAGTATAAGCATCTCATAGTTCCGAAGTGGTGCTGATCCCACAAGACACAAACAATTGAATATAAGTCGTAGTTTTATTCAGGAACGTCATATAAAGCAACTACACAACTGAAACATTGTAAATAAAACGGACATTTGAACAGAAATGTGTTTATTCACAGACATATTACATTATATATATCTGCCTTCAAGTAGCCAAGGACCATATCCACAGCCTCGTTATGCCAGGCCTCCCATCGGTCCCTATCCCACAGCCGCAGGACATGGATTACTATGGGGATGGATTGCTTCTCCAGCCCAGGATTTTCTTTCATCCAGTCCCATAGTTGGCATGCGACTTGTGCCACTTCCATTTTTTAAATTTATTTATTTATTTATTTATTTATTTATTTATTTATGTATTTATTAAACATAAACCAAATGATGAACCAAACGAACAGATACAAAGCAAGTACAGTGCTGTTTCCATTCCAAACGTGCGTAGCAATTGTTATCATTTTATCATTTATTTCTCTCCTCTCCCGTTCTCCACTGTGAACACACCAACCCCGTGTGTGTGAAACATTCATTCGTTTACACATCTGTGCCGAGACTCGATTGCTAATCAATCATTCACTTGAATCTCGGCACAGACTGCACGTGAACTAATTGTGCACTTCCCATAGCCCCATACAAATACCCATTTTAATCGGCATGTGAAGTGATTGTGCAATCCCTTAAATACATCACCTGTGCTACATAACCCACACTCTGTGCTCCACTACAATAATACATATAACAGACAACATAAAACACAAGACACAAAATACACACGGGCAGGGCACCCTGCCACAATAAGTATTACAATTTATTTAAATAAATGGGTTTATATTGCCTACATAACAAAATGCATATACACAACAGAAGCTATGCATTTATATACAGACATATTATAAGCGAAATTACATGAATAAATAAACATTTAACAGAATGGGCTTCATTTACAATCGTTTACAAAGTCTAAGTGCTGGCACAAATCACACAGAACCTGCGGTTTTCAAAATATGCAGTGCACTCACCACAGAGAAGAACGGGGTGTGTGATGTTGTGCTACATGAATTCTGGCAGACCACAGGAGGTGGGACAAGAAAACTTCTTTATCACTTGTGGTCTTGTTATGTTGGACTTCATGCGGTGCAGGGCGTGGCTCCAGCTGAGGAAGATTCAGAATCTCAGTCCTGGTTGGTACTACACTGACCACGAAATGTAAATAACTCACAATGTGCAAGACGTCTCCGCCTATATGTAAAAATCTACCCCTACATGTAAAACACCTCTGCCTCGATGTAAAAAGTTGTTTGTTTTTTTATTGGTATAGTAGTTTGTGTTTAAGTTGAGAGTTGTTCATAGTTTTAAATGGTTTTACATTTAGGGGAGATATTTTACATTTATCAGCAGATGATTTTACATTTAGGGGTAATTTCTTTACATTTAGGGGGAGATATTTTACATTTAGGGGGAAGGAAGATTTTATATTTAGGGGTGATTTTACATATTGGGGTTGTACAGGAGGCTCATTGAAACAATAGAAATGTCAACTGCTCACTTGAGGAATAACATGTTTTACATGTAAATAATAACATGTTTCACATGTAAATAATAATGTGTTTTACATGTAAATAATAATATATTTTTGTCACAAAGACGGCCGGAGTGGGTGGCGTCAGACCAGAAGCAGGAAATAAAACGACAGAGACTTGTGGTTTTGATGAAGCTGAGCGCGTGATCGCGCTCAGCATTTAAAAACAGAACAGAAAATAAAAGGTTTTAAACACAAAACAGGACACGGCACTTGAGGCCAAAATAAATAGACGAACAAAAACGGACTAACACTACAAACGGTGCACGGACAGACACACAAGCAAACACGGTGAGTCTATAAAAACTTATTATTATTTCGCTTTTCTTTCTCTTTCTCTCTCCCGTTCTCCACTCTCAAACACCCAACCCCGAGTGAAAGAAATGTGCATCTATATATACTGTTGTGCTGGGATTCAATTACTAATTAATTATTCACTTGAATCCCAGCACATGAATTAATTCTGTGCAACCCCGTGCTCACATACTATACTTTAAATGCGTGCAGTGATGTGCAATCCGTGCCTATATATAATTATACAATTTAAATACTCGTGCTGCACACACCCATTTATATCCCGTGTACCAATGACTATACACCAACATTAACACACGCAACATACAACATATAACACAGAAAATACACACAGGGGCGGGCACTTCGTCACATATACCCCCCTGTGCAAAGCACACATGGCCTCAATGGCCACCTCCCCTTAAAAACCCAGCAGTCCAGAACAAAGTCTCGGGCTGGGAAGGGAGGCTTCAGTGGGCCCACTGCTGGCAATGCTGTCAGCACCCCTGCCGGTAGTGGCACGGCTGACAGCATGCTGGTCCACTCCTGCAGCGAAATTCTTCGTAGCCGGTAGCTCCCCTTTGTGGGGCTCCGACCACAGTACTTCCGGCAGCGAAGAAGCTGCAGTGGGAGCAGGTCTCCGGACCTCCCCCACAATCTCCGGCAGCGAAACTGCTGCAGTGGGAGCAGGTCTCCGGACCTCCCCCATGATCTCTGGCAGCGAAACTGCTGCAGTGGGAGCAGGTCTCCTGACCTCCCCACGATCTCCGGCAGCGAAACTGCTGCAGTGGGAGCAGGTCTCCTGACCTCCCCACCTTCGGGTGGCGGCAGCTCCCTTTGGTGGGGTTCTGGCCACAGTACTTCCTGCTGCGATGCGGAGCAACTGGCAGCCCCCAGGCGATGCGGGATGGGCTGGCAACCCCAGGCGTGCGGGCGGCTGGCAACCCCAGGCGATGCGGGCGGCTGGCAACCCCAGGCGATGCGGGCGGCTGGCAACCCCAAGCGTGCGGGCGACAGGCAACCCCAGGCGTGCGGGCGACAGGCAGCCCAGGCGTGCGGCGCGACAGGCAGCCCAGGCGTGCGGGCGCGACAGGCAGCCCCAGGCGTGCGGCGCGACAGGCAGCCCAGGCGATGCCAGACAGGCATCCTTGGGCAAAGCGTGGCAAGCATCCTTGGAAGCGTGGCAGGCATCCTTGGGCGGCGAGGCAGGCATCCTTGGGCGAAGCGGGCAGGCATCCTTGGGAAGCGAGGCAGGCATCCTTGGGCGAAGCGAGGCAGGCATCCTTGGGCGAAGCGAGGCAGGGAGTCAGGACAAACTGGGGTGCGGGTGTTGGCCCTCTTCTCGACCTCTGCGGCCGGGCGTGATCGCGCTCAGCATTTAATAATTAAACAGAACAGAAAATAAAAGGTTTTAAACACAAAACAGGACACGGCACTTGAGGCCAAAATAAATAGACGAACAAAAACGGACTAACACTACAAACGGTGGACGGACAGACACACAAGCAAACACGGTGAGTCTATAAACACTTATTATTATTTCGCTTTTCTTTCTCCTTCTCTCTCTCTCCCGTTCTCCACTCTCGAACACCCAACCCCGAGTGAAAGAAATGTGCATCTATATATACTGTTGTGCTGGGATTCAATTACTAATTAATTATTCACTTGAATCCCAGCACGTGAATTAATTCTGTGCAACCCCGTGCTCACATACTATACTTTAAATGCACGTGCAGTGATGTGCAATCCCGTGCCTATATATAATTATACAATTTAAATACTCGTGATGCACACACCCATTTATATCCCGTGTACCAATGACTATACACCAACATTAACACACGCAACATACAACATATAACACAGAAAATACACACAGGGGCGGGCACTTCGTCACAATTTTACATGTAAATAATAACATGTTTCACATGTAAATAATAATGTGTTTTACATGTAAATAATAACATGTTTCACATGTAAATAATAATGTGTTTTACGTGTAAATAACATGTTTCACATGTAAATAATAATGTGTTTTACATGTAAATAATATGTTTTACATGTAAATAATAACGTTTCACATGTAAATAATAATGTGTTTTACATGTAAATAATAATATGTTTTACATGTAAATAATAACATGTTTCACATAAGAACATAAGAACATAAGAACATAAGAAAGTTTACAAACGAGAGGAGGCCATTCAGCCCATCTTGCTCGTTTGGTTGTTAGTAGCTTATTGATCCCAGAATCTCATCAAGCAGCTTCTTGAAGGATCCCAGGGTGTCAGCTTCAACAACATTACTGGGGAGTTGGTTCCAGACCCTCAAATTCTCTGTGTAAAAAGTGCCTCCTATTTTCTGTTCTGAATGCCCCTTTATCTAATCTCCATTTGTGACCCCTGGTCCTTGTTTTTTTTCAGGTCGAAAAAAGTCCCTGGGTCGACATTGTCTATACCTTTTAGAATTTTGAATGCTTGAATCAGATCACCGCGTAGTCTTCTTTGTTCAAGACTGAATAGATTCAATTCTTTTAGCCTGTCTGCATCGACATGCCTTTTTAAACCCGGGATAATTCTGGTTTGCTCTTCTTTGCACTCTTTCTACAGCAATATCCTTTTTTAACGAGGTGACCAGAACTGAACACAATATTCTAGGTGAGGTCTTACTAATGCATTGTAGAGTTTTAACATTACTTCCCTTGATTTAAATTCAACACTTCTCACAATATATCCGAGCATCTTGTTAGCCTTTTTATAGCTTCCCCACATTGTCTAGATGAAGACATTTCTGAGTCAACATAAACTCCTAGGTCTTTTTTACAGTTCCCTTCTTCAATTTCACTATCTCCCATATGATATTTATAATGCACATTTTTATTGCCCGCATGCAATACTTTACACTTTTCTCTATTAAATTTCATTTGCCATGTGTCTGCCCAATTCTGAATGCTGTCTAGATCATTTTGAATGACCTTTGCTGCTTCAACAGTGTTTGCCACTCCTCCTATTTTTGTGTTGTCTGCAAATTTAACGAGTTTGCTTACTATACCAGAATCTAAATCATTAATATAGATTAGGAATAGCAGAGGACCTAAAACTGATCCCTGTGGTACACCACTGGTTACCTCACTCCATTTTGAGGTTTCTCCTCTAATCAGTACTTTCTGTTTTCTACCTGTTAACCACTCCCTAATCCATGTGCATGCATTTCCTTGAATCCCTACTGCGTTCAGTTTGAGAATTAATCTTTTATGCGGGACTTTGTCAAAAGCTTTCTGGAAATCTAAATAAACCATGTTGTATGCTTTGCAGTTATCCATTTTCAATGTTGCATCCTCAAAAAAGTCAAGTAGGTTAGTTAGACACGATCTCCCTTTCCTAAAACCATGCTGGCTGTCTCCCAGGATATTGTTACCATATAGGTAATTTTCCATTTTGGATCTTATTATAGTTTCCATAAGTTTACATATAATAGAAGTCAGGCTTATTGGTCTGTAGTTACCTGGTTCGGTTTTGTCTCCCTTTTTGTGGATCGGTATTACGTTTGCTATTTTCCAGTCTGTCGGTACAACCCCTGTGTCAAGAGACTGTTGCATGATCTTGGGACATTGCCCTCGTCATTCTTAAACTGACGTACATGTCTTCTAACACATTTCCACTCAACTTATTATAGTTGTGTCAAATGTGTTACTGTAACAAAGAACTCTAAGTATCACATGTAAGTTCATAACCCCTCTGCTCCAAGCTAGTGCCACTGGAAGCACACCCTGTCACTTTTTACTCTCGATCTAACCCCAGAATGCACAATTGAAGAATAACGCCAGTTTGGTCACGACTATGTGGTGCTTTAGCCTCACCAAAGTGGCCATGTCGAATGGATGAAAAATGCAACTTCAAAAATCTGCCAAAAATCCAAAATCCGCAGATAGCAAAATGTTTTACTTGATTCCTGTAGATCTCATCAACATCTATCCAAAAATATCTTTGGGTGATTTTTTGGAGACCCGTAGAGGAAACGGTGTGGCATCTGCGGATTTGAGGAGCGGATGCGCTCGTTGACCAAGGGGTGATGTGATCTGTTCGTTTGTGATTATGTTAAATGACCAGAAGGAGAACCTGTGCTGTGAAACATGAGTGTTTTGTTTGTTTTTGTTTGTAATTATTTGGACGACTAACACGATCCGGAGCTGTCGCAAAAACCCTGTTCATTGCGAGTCGAACGAGGTGCTGCACATGATGGGAGCATCTAAGTTGAGCCCAGGGTGATTTTTCTGGTGAGGGTCAATTTTTCACTTTAGGTTGACCTTTGCCAGGTCACAGCTCAAAGGGGAAATAAAAAAAAAAATGATTAGCATTTCTGAACTCAGTGGGCCCAAAAACCCTCAATTTATCTAGCAAAGTCTGAGATGGTCGGGCAACAAAATGTCCCTTTTCTGGTTGCGTTGGCGTGGAATGAGCCATATTGTTGTGTCTGATTGCTCTGATCTGTTTGTGTTTTTGTGTTGCTACCTCAGTAAATGAGGCTTCAATGTACTTGCTACCTGGTCTCAATGAGTACTCTCCTGATAAGTACATAATAATCAGTTACATTTTGTGTGGTAAGCAGGTTACAGAAGTAAGAACACTTGTGTCCCTCAGGGCAGGGAAATACATTTTAAAGCCTTTAAGAAATACTGTAGTATTATAACCACTGTACATTGAGAGATGCCAGAAGCTCTAATTAAGCGATAGTGCCCGTCGATGATGGCTCTACCATGTGATAGTTGACCACAATGGGAGTTATGCATCCCGAGAGGGCAGCATCACTAGAAAATTATTTTTACCATTGTTTTCTTTAAAAAGCACCATAAAACCTAGATTTACCTTGAACTTGTACTGATTCGTCGGGTAACTTTCCGCTGAGTAAAGACGTTCTAAGAAAATAGTCCCAAACATTTTTTAAATAAAGAACAAGGATGAACAAGGACCGAGACAGAGGAGAAAGGCTGAGTCATGGTTGGGGCAGAAGCCACAGTGGTGGCGGCCATCTTAACTTGGGGCAGGACCTCATGGTTGAGCCCCATTATTGCAATCAGCTGTGCTGCGCTCGACGATTGGCTGAGGTGGGGCAGTGCACTGATTGTAGGGGCAGGGCTCGGCACTATTTAGGCTGTGGGGTTCTGCCATTTGGGCTCCCTATCCTGGACTGAGACAGTTGTGCTGCGTGAGCTCTGTGAGTTTTGTTCTTTTGTTTGCTTTGTTTATATTCAGACTGAGGATTCCCAGACCGGCTGCCTTCGAGTCCGGACTTTTCCCTGAGATCCTTGGAAGCTGCAGGAATTACTTATCCTGTTTTTTGAAGAGGGAGGCCGAGCCACCTGCTGTGCTGTGTGGATCACTAAAAAACCCTGTGGCAGTGTTTCTCTTCTGTTTGGACTATTTGTTTTCATTTCAAGCCTCTGCTTACCATAGCTGGTAACAGAGGCAGTTTCTTTTGTTTGCTGCAATTGTGTTGAAACCCTCTGCTCGGGACTTTGTGCTTTTTGTGGCTGTTGTAAATAAAATCCAACCTCCAACTACGTGCTTCCTGTCTCCATCACTTCTGTGTCACGTCACTTCCTCCCATAACCCACCATACGTGGTGTCAGAGTGGGATTGAGAGGATGGACCCAAACGTGGTGGCCACCCTGCTGGAGGCCCAGGACCGGCGCAGGGATGGTGAGGAGCGGAGACGTAAGGAGCGGGACACTCAGCGGGATGCTGAGCGAACAGCCCACATGGCTGCCATGATGCAGCAACTGACAGCCATGTGTACCGCGGTCCAGGGGCTGGTCACGGCGCCGACGATGGTGGGAGCTGGGCCAGCAGTACAGCCCACTCCGAAGATCAGGCTGCAGAAAATGACACCGGAGGACGACCCGGAGGTGTTCTTGACCACCTTTGAGCGCGTGGCCACGGTCTCGGGGTGGCCTAAGACGTGGTGGGCAGCACAACTGGCCCTGTGTCTGTATGGTGAAGCCCAGGCTGCCTATCATGCGCTTTCCAATGAGGCTGCCCTGGACTATGAGCAGGTCAAACAGGCCATTCTCTGGCGTCTCAGTATAACCCCGGAGACCCACTGCCACCGGTTTCGGCAGTACCAGCGGCCAGAGGGAGTGAGACCCCGGATCGTCGCCCAGCAGCTCTGGGACCACATGACGAAATGGCTACGGCCTGCCGAGAGAGGGGCCGAGGCTGTGGCGGAGTCTGTGGCCATTGACCAGTTCTTGGCAGTGGTTGGAGCCGACACCCAGGCCTGAGTCGCCAGACACAGCCCGGAGACCATGGAGAAGGCCGTTGAGCTCGCAGAGGCCTACGAGGACTCCCTTCTGCGGGCCAGCCCAGAATCCTCCACAGTGACCCCCTCCAAACCGCAGATGACGACTCCGGCCCCGACCCAGAAGACCGGGATCTCAAAAGCAGCGGCTGCCTCCCCATCGGTCCCACCGAGCGCCTCCCCTCCAAAGTGGAGACGAAGGTTAGCTCCCAGCTGGGCCAAAGCAACCTCCTCGTCTCCCCCTGGTGGGGGAGCAAGGGATAAGCAGCTGTCTCCCACAGCCTTGCCACCCCTGATCTGCTTCCGGTGCCACGAGGCTGGGCATATTGCCAGGTACTGCCCGGCTGCTATGGAGTGTGACGTGGCTTCCCATTTTACCTCAGCGGAAGCAGGTGAGTATCAGGGGAAGGGACGGGAGGGACCTTGTATTATTAATGTAAAGGTAGGCAAGATGAGCACCCATGTGTCACAAAGACGGCCGGAGTGTGTGACGTCAGACCAGAAACAGGAAGTAATACACAGAGACTTGGGGTTTTGGTGAAGCTGAGAGCGTGATCGCGCTCAGCATTTAATGATTAACAGACAGAACAGAAAATAAAAGGTTTGAAACAAAAACACAGGACACGGCACTTGAGGCCAAAATAAACAGACAAACAAAAACGTACTAACACACAAAACAAGTGGACGAACGTTAACAAGTACCGTGCTGGCACTTCCAGCACGCTGTAGCAGTTGTTATCTTTTTAGTTTCTTTTTAGTTCTCCTCCTCTCTCTCCCGTTCTCCACTCACGAACACCCAACCCTGAGTGAGTCAAACGTGCATCTATATATACTGTTGTGCTGGGATTCAATTACTAATTAATTATTCACTTGAATCAGCACGTGAATTAATTCTGTGCAACCCGTGCTCACATACTATACTTTAAATGCACGTGAAGTGCAATCCCGTGCCTAAATACAATTACATCTTAAATAACTCGTGCTGCACACACCCATTTATATCCCATGCAGCCATCTCTATACACCAACATTTACACACAACACGTAACATACAACATATAACACACAAATGCACACAGGGGCGGGGCACATTGCCACATATACCCCCCCTTGTGCGCAGCACACATGGCCTCAACGGCCACCTCCCCCCTTAAAAACCCAGCAGTCCAGGACAAAGTCTCGGGCTGGGAAGGGAGGCTTCAGTGGGCCCATGGCTGGCCATGCTGTCAGCACCCCCTGCCCCGGTAGTGGCACGGCTGACAGCATGCTGGTCCACTCCTGCAGCGAAATTGCTGCGGGGAATCCTGTTCTCCTGACCTCTCCCCTTTCTTCGTGGCGGTAGCTCCCTTTGGTGGGGCTCCGACCACAGTACTTCCAGCAGCGAAGAAGCTGCAGTGGGAGCAGGTCTCGGACCTCCCCCCCGATCTCCGGCAGCGAAACTGCTGCAGTGGGAGCAGGTCTCGGACCTCCCCACGATCTCCGCAGCGAAACTGCTGCAGTGGGAGCAGGTCTCCTGACCTCCCCACGATCTCCGGCAGCAAAACTGCTGCAGTGGGAGCAGTTCTCCTGACCTCCCCCACCTTCTTCGTGGCCGGCAGCTCCCCTTGGTGGGGTTCCGGCCACAGTACTTCATGCTGCGATGCGGGCAACAGGCAGCCCAGGCGTCGCGGGCGGCTGGCAACCCCAGGCGTGCGGGCGGCTGGCAACCCCAGCGTGCGGAGGGCTGGCAACCCCAGGCGTGCGGGCGACAGGCAACCCCAGGCGTGCCAGGCAGGCATCCTTGGGCGGCGAGGCAGGCATCCTTGGGCGGCGGGCAGGCATCCTTGGGTGAAGCGAGGCAGGCATCCTTGGGTGAAGCGAGGCAGGCATCGTTGGGCAAGCGGGCAGGAGTCAGGACAAGCTGGGATGCGGGTGTTGGCCTCTTCTCGGCCTCTGCGGCCGGGCGGTTCTTCCGTGCTTCCCTCAGCAGCCTATGCAAGGGCTGCTGAGGACCCTCAACATCTAGTCCTGGTCCTTCTGGTGAAGGGAGGCAGCTCCTGCTCCTCTCCCCGATGGTGATGGAGGCAGAGGCAGCTCCTGCTGCTCTGCTCCTGGCGGTGGAGGTGGCGGAGGTAGAGGCAGCTCCTGCTGCTCTGCTCCTGCCGGTGAAGGTGGCGGAGGTAGAGGCAGCTCCTGCTGCTCTGCTCCTGCCGGTGAAGGTGGGAGCAGCGTGTAGTCTCCTGGCGACGGAGGTGGGAGCAGCGTGTAGTCTCCCCCTTTTGCAGGGGACTGGTGCTGCTCTGCCTCTCTTGCAGGGGACTGGTGCGGCTCTGCCTTTCTTGCAGGGGACTGGTGCGGCTCTGCCTCGGAAGGGGAAACCAGCAGGCATTCTTCCTCTGCTGGTGGACATGGGGACAGCAGGCATTCTTCCTCTGCTGGTGGAGGTGGAACCAGCAGGCATTCCCCTCTGCTGGCAGATTGGGTCCTAGGGCTGTGGAAGCCCCGACTTCCCTCTCTTTGGGCTGTGGGACGCACCAACTCCTCCCTTTTGGGCTGTGGGCCGCACCGACTCCTCCCTTTTGGGCTGTGGACGCACCGACTCCCCCCCTCTTGGGCTGTGGACGTTCGGGCTCCCCCACTCAGGCGTAGGACATTGGGCTCCTCCCACTCAGGCGTGGGGCGTTCGGGCACATCCCACTCAGGCCCCCCCCTTGGGCTGTGGACGCTCTGGCTCCTCCCGCTTGGGCTGTGGACGCTCTGGCTCCTCCCGCTTGGGCTGTGGATGCTCTGGCTCCTCCCGCTTGGGCTGTGGACACTCAGGCTCCTCCCGCTTGGGCTGTGGACACTCAGGCTCCTCCCACTCAGGTACTGGCGAGCTGGCATGGGGCATCCCGACCAGTCGTGTCCCCCTTCCTCACATCGCCCGCACCAGCTCGGTGGCACCTCGGGCAGTCCCTCAGCGGTGATCCACCTTTCCTCACCAGGTGCACCAGGGGAACAGGTTCTCTGGCTCCTCTGGCCGCTGTTGCAGTTGTGGTTGGGGCGGTGGGAGCAGCAGTCTACCTCCTCCTGCTGGTGGTGGAGACTGAGGCGACCCCTGCTCCTCCCTCTCCTGATGGAAAGGGCAGCGGGCCACGTAGTGCTCACCTCCGCAGATGGGGCATAGTTGGGGTAGCTGTCCGAGGGGGTACCAGGGGCAGTTGGTGCTGGAATGCCCAGGCTCAGCGCAGCAGTAACACCCGGGCTGCTGTTCCTCCGGCTGGTGTTGTGGTTGCTGTTGCAGCTTTCCTTTCCCCGTTCTTTTCCTTCTCCCTACCTTCCTCCCTTGAGCTGGTTTCTCCTCCTCTTGGAAAGGGCAGACAACCACTGTGTGGCCGTATACTCCACAAGCAAGGCACCAGCCTTGGTCCTCCAGGCCCCCGAGGAGATCCTCCAGCTCACTGCAGCCGTCTCTCCAGCTATCCATTTTTTTTTTTTTTTTGATAAGTACCCTTTCTGGCCTGAGTCTGGAGGCGCTGTCGTCCCGGTTCTGACACCACGTGTCACAAAGACGGCCGGAGTGTGTGACGTCAGACCAGAAACAGGAAGTAATACACAGAGACTTGGGTTTTTGGTGAAGCTGAGCGCGTGATCGCGCTCAGCATTTAATGATTAACAGACAGAACAGAAAATAAAAGGTTTGAAACAAAAACACAGGACACGGCACTTGAGGCCAAAATAAACAGACAAACAAAAATGTACTAACACACAAAACAAGTGGACGAACGTTAACAAGTACCGTGCTGGCACTTCCAGCACGCTGTAGCAGTTGTTATCTTTTTAGTTTCTTTTTAGTTCTCCACTCACGAACACCCAACCCCGAGTGAGTCAAACATGCATCTATATATACTGTTGTGCTGGGATTCAATTACTAATTAATTAATCACTTGAATCCCAGCACGTGAATTAATTCTGTGCAACCCCGTGCTCACATACTATACTTTAAATGCACGTGAAGTGATAGTGCAATCCCGTGCCTAAATACAATTACATCTTAAATAACTCGTGCTGCACACACCCATTTATATCCCATGCAGCCATCTCTATACACCAACATTTACACACAACACGTAACATACAACATATAACACACAAATGCACACAGGGGCGGGGCACATTGCCACACCATGCTTTAGTGGACTCCGGGTGTGAGCAAACTATAATTCGGCCTGCTCTCTTGGAGGGTGTGTCATGGAGGCCACAGGGTGCTGTGGCTATCTCCTGTGTCCATGGAGAAACCAGGACATACCCGACCACTAAAATTCAGATGACTGTTGGCAGTCGAACGTGCTGCGTAGCCGTGGCCATTGCTGGAAAGTTGCCATACCCTGTTATAGTCGGTCGGGACTGGCCTTACTATGGCGAGATGAAGGTCATCCCGACCAAACCTCTGACCGTAAAGGGAGTGGTTGCAACGGGAGACACAATTGGACAGGTCTTCCCGTTGCACACTACTTTGTTTCCCTCCAGATTCCGGCCCCGGAAAACGAAGCGAGAGCGTAGGGCTGAGAAACTGGAGGGAACATTAATGAGACCTGGTTGGGACCTGGTGGGAGAGTCTGTGGTATCGGTCAAGCACACTCAGAAGGGAGTGGGGTTCAGTGTGACCAGCCGGAGCGGGTTACTGAGACGCCTAGAGCTGAGGCTACGGAACCTCCACTCAGCATACCGCAATTCTGGGACCGGGATGTGGATCTGGAGTGGGAACAAGATAATGACCCTACTCTGGTGCACATCCAGGGGCGGGTTCGGTCTGTTGAGGGGAAGGAAGTTGATGGCTGCGGGCCGCTCACATTTCCCCACTTCATCGTGTCTGGGCACTTACTGTATAGGGTATCCCAAGCCCCGGGCACCGGACAGCCGGCAACACAATTATTAGTTCCAAAGTCTTTCCGCCAGGAGGTCCTGCAGCTGGCGCATGACATTCCCTTTTCTGGCCACCTGGGGCGGGAAAAGACTTTGGAACGGATTTTGGCCCGGTTTTATTGGATGGGACTGCATGATGATGTGAAGAAATATGTAGCGGACTGCCCTGACTGCCAAAGAGTAGCGCCGGCACGAGTTCGCCCGGCCCCGCTGGTCCCACTGCCCCTGGTTTGTACCCCCTTCGAACGTATGGCAATGGATAAAGTGGGTCCAGTGCTGCCTTCCGACTCCGGATATACGCACATCCTAGTGATGGTGGACTATGCGACGCGATATCCGGAGACTGTGCCTCTGCGATCCACTAGTGCCAGTGCCATAGCCAAAGAATTAGTGCAGGTTATTGCGAGAGTAGGAATTCCCAAGGAGATTCTGACGGATCAGGGAACTAGTTTTATGTCCGACACTCTGAAGGAGGTATATAAAATCTTGAAAATTCGCTCTATTCGAACCTCTGTGTACCATCCGCAGACAGACGGTTTGGTGGAGCACTTCAATCAGACACTGAAGCAGATGCTGAGACGCTTTGTCGATCAAGAGCAGAAACATTGGGCTAAACTCCTCCCTTTCCTCATGTTCGCAGTGAGAGGGGTGCCGCAGAGCTCAACAGGGTTCTCTCCGTTGGGCTTCTGTATGGCAGACAACCCCGTGGCATTCTCGATCTGGTGCGAGAGGGTTGGGAGGGACAAAATAATTCCAAAAATGTAGTCAAATATGTACTACTCTTGAGAGACCGCTTAGAATTAGTTGGTCGATTGGCACAAGAGAACTTGCGCAACACCCAGCAGCGGCAACAGCAGCAGTACAATAAAAATGCACTAATTCGGACCTTCGGACCTTTCGACCTGGTGACAAAGTACTGCTGCTCCTTCCCTCCTCAGATTCTAAGTTGTTTGCCAAGTGGCAAGGCCCCTATGAGGTGGTTCGGGCGGTAGGGAGGGTCAATTATGAAATCAGGCAGCCTGACCACTGAAAACCACTCCAAATTTATCATGTAAATTTGTTGAAGCCCTGGAGAGAAAGAGAGGCCCTGTTTGTCACTAGTGAGAGCCCTGTGGAGGATTTTGGTCCTGAGGCAGGGTCAGCTGAGCAAACAACAGAGATTTCGATGGGGGAACAACTACTTCCCCATCAGAAAAAGGAGCTGAGACAGCTAATTGAGGAGTTCAGGGATGTTTTTTCGAAGGTGCCCGGTAGAACGAATATCATTGAACATGCTATTATTACTCCGCCAGGTGTTCGAGTGAGACAAAGGCCTTACCGGATCCCAGAAAGTCGGCGGAGTGTGATGCGCCGGGAGGTAGAGGACATGCTCGAACTTGGAGTCGTTCAACCGTCCCAGAGCGAGTGGTGCAGTCCGGTGGTAATGGTTCCTAAGAAGGACGGTACCACCCGCTTCTGTGTGGATTTCCGCCGGGTGAACGCCATCTCCAAGTTTGATGCGTATCAATGCCCCGGTCGGCGAGCTCCTCGACAGGCTGGGTAAGGCGGTGCTTGTCGACTTTGGACCTGGACGAAGGGATATTGGCAGATCCCGTTGGAGTCCAGCTCTCGTGAGAAAACCGCATTCGCTACCCCGGATGGTCTGTTTCATTTCCAGACCATGCCTTTCAGTTTGCATGGAGTCCCGGCCACTTTCCAGAGATTGATGGACAGGGTATTATCTCCCCATCATCAGTATGCATCTGCATATATTGATGACGTGGTTATTTTCAGCTCCACCTGGGAGGAGCATCTTGTTAGACTAGCGTCCGTCCTTCAATCTCTGAGAGAGGCAGGTCTAACGGCCAACCTGGGTAAGTGTGCGTTTGGCCACCAAGCGACCTAATATCTCGGCTTTATTATGGGTAATGGACTTGTGAGGCCGGTGACCACCAAGGTCCAGGCCTTGGTGGATGCGCCGGTCCCACGAACCAAGGCTCAGGTGAGGTCGCTCTTGGGGCTGGCAGGCTATTATCGCCACTTTATCCCCGAGTTTGCCACCATTGTCAGCCCCTTGACTGACCTCACCAAGAAGAGCGCCCCAAATTTGGTAAAGTGGACAGGTCAGTGTCAGGGGGCGTTTGACTTGATTAAACAGCTTCTTTCCCAGGCCCCGGCGCTGATATCACCGGATTTCAACAGGGAATTCATCCTCCAGACTGATGCTTCGGATGTTGGTCTGGGGGCTGTCTTGTCTCAGGAGGTAGATGGCGTGGAACACCCAGTGCTGTACCTTAGTAGGAAGTTGCTCCCTAGGGAGCGGAACTACGCTGTCATAGAGAAGGAGTGCTTAGCCATTAAATGGGCTGTGGACTCTCTTCGTTATTACCTCCTGGGTCGGCCTTTCACTCTTGTCACGGACCATGCTCCTCTGAAGTGGTTGCACACGATGAGGGACACAAACGCGTGGATCACTCGGTGGAGTCTGCCGCTGCAACCCTTCAACTTTGTTGTGAAACATCATGCGGGTAAGGAACATCTAAACGCTGATTTTTTCTCTAGGGAGGGGGGTCAATTAGGGAAGTTAGGGTTGGCCGAGTGTGCCTATGGCTCCACTCTTAGGGGGGGTATGTGTGACAGGAGTGAAAGGAGTCCCTCTTGTAATTTGCCCTCCCGACTACTGGCAGCGCTGTGCAGGAAGGACCGAGACAGAAGAGAAAGGCTGAGTCATGGTTGGGGCAGAAGCCACAGTGGTGGCGGCCATCTTAACTTGGGGCAGGACCTCATGGTTGAGCCCCATTATTGCAATCAGCTGTGCTGCGCTCGACAATTGGCTGAGGTGGGGCAGTGCACTGATTGTAGGGGCAGGGCTCGGCACTATTTAGGCTATTTATAATCATGGCATTGACTGAGGAATGAACGGAGCAATTACTGAACAGTCCGTGTACGATGGAGTCTGAACTACCGATACAATCTCATTAAATACCACTATAAAATGCCTCTTAAATCACCATGTTTCTACCTTCAGCCAAAGCCTTTCTCTCCTGAATCTATATATGAATGGAGCAATTTTACTGAACTGTCTGCGTCTCGCTTTATTGTTATTTAAAGATGCATATCGAAGCACCAGCTAACTGTGAGACCCCTCCTCGATTGCACCCCCTCATATCGAAGCCTGGGCAGCTTACAGGCAAGCCCGCAGGCGCCCGGCCAGACTACAGGGGTCGCTGGTGCGCGGTGAGCCGAGGACACCCTGGCCGACCTAACCCTCCCTCCCCCCGGACGACGCTCAGCCAATTGAGCACCGCCCCCTGGGAGCTCCCGTCCACGGTCCGCTGTGGAATAGCCTGGACTCAAACCGGCGACGTCCAGGCTATACAGCGCATCCTGCACTCTACCGAGTGCTTTTACTGGATGCGCCACTCGGGAGCCCCATTTCTGAATTGTTTTGAAAGTAAAATTACTAATACTAAGGATCATCATTTTCAGGATGGTTCTGATTTTAATGTGCCAAATAGACCAATGACTTCTTTCATGGAATCATTTCCCTCATTACAATACAAGATCTGAATAAGTCAGGGATGCAGGTGAAGTTTTCTAGATCCATTTCAATGGAATTCCTCAAAGGCATTAGGTGACCAATGTGACTTTGTTTTAGAAATTATTAACAGATCTTTGTCAACTGGATCAGTACCAACTGCTTTTAAAACTGCCGTGGTGAAGCCGTTACTCAAAAAATCTAATTTAGATCCTATAGTTTGGAGCAATTTTAGACCTATGTCCAAATTTACTTTTTATAGATAAGATCTTGGAGAAGGTAGTAAGTCAGCTTAATATGTTGCTTGATAACGGTAAAGTTCTTGAAGAGTTCCAGTCAGGTTTTTTACCTGCTCATAGTACAGAGACTGCACTGGTTACAGTTGTAAATGACTTATTGGTAAATGCAGACTCTGGGTCTATTTCCATTAGATATGTTTAGGAAGTAGTACTCGGGGAGACAGTGTTGAATACTCTAAATGTTTGTTTTATTTGAAACTACAGAGAACTCCTGTCAGGCCAGAATTCACGGCAACAAAATAACCCTACCTTTTAGTCTTGGCAATTTCACTGCATATTCTCTCCGGTCACAGCTCACACACTCGCTCAGTCGCACCCACAGTTTCTCATTCAAGTTCAGAGCTGGACTGTCTCCAGTCCCCAGGCTCATGCACCCCCTTATATAACCTCCCGTTGTTTCCCGCCACTGTCCAGCTCATCAGCCAGTCACATCCATGCTCTGCAACCCCCGAAAACAGCAACACACATTCTCCCCTCTCATTCACTCACTCCCCCTTCCCATGCTAAGTAACAGTGAGACCCGTTCCCCTTTCAATACATGTAACATATAAAAGACAGATGAGACAAACTGAACAGACAACAAGTCCTGCAACAAAGCAATTGTCTGGGTCGCTACAATATATTTTTTAATTTGAAAGAAGAAATATATGAAAGCATGACAACCTTTATGTACAAAAAGACTTCACTAATATAACAATTGAACAAGAACTGTTGAGTATTTATTTTCATTTCAACAGTATGAAATTATTTATACCAAAAGAAAAAGATTCTACAAGCAACAGTCAGTTTCGCCCTATTTCCCTATTAAACGTAGAAGGCAAGATTTTCTTCAGCATTATTGCTCAGAGATTGTCAACTTACCTATTAAAGAACTGCTTCATTGACACTTCAATACAAAAAGCTGGCATTCCAGGTTTCCCAGGATGCTTAGAACACATCAGCGTGATCTGGCAACAAATTCTATCAGCTAAAAAGGAGAGGAAGGAGCTCCATGTGACATTCCTCGATTTGGCTAATGCATATGGTTCAGTGCCACATGAACTTCTTTGGGCAGCATTGGATTTTTTCAGTGTACCGATGACAATAACAAATTTAGTGAAAGCCTACTTTGGAGATTGGCAATTTAGTTTTTCAGCTTCAGAATTCAGCACTACATGGCAATGCCTAGAAGTTGAAATAATGGCAGGATGCACCATTTCTCCACTGGCTTTTACCATGGCAACGGAAGTAATCATTAGGGCATCAAAATGGGTAGTGGGAGGAGACCGCTTGGCTTCTGAAATGCGACTACCACCAATTTGAGCATACATGGATGACATGACAACCATGACTACAACAGTAGCCTGCACGAATCAGTTATTGGGCAAATTAACCAATAACATCGAATGGGCACGAATGCAATTCAAGCCCACTAAATCAAGGAGCATCGCTATAATTAAAGGTAAAGTAGTAGATAAAATGTTCTACATTAATGGTGAGGCAATACCAACATTTTCTGAGAAGCCAGTGAAAAGTCTTGGGAGATGGTACGACAGGGATCTAAAGGACACAGTTTGTGTGGAAGAAGTTAGACAACAGGGTTGAAGAACATAGACAGCAGCGCTTTACCGGGCAAACTGAAACTCCGGTGCTTTCAGTTTGGTCTACTGCCAAGGCTGCTGTGCCAACTGACTGTGTACGAGGTTTCTTTGACAACAGTTGAGAAGCTGGAAGCTTTAATCAGTTCATACGTCAGGAAATGATTGGGAGTTCCACGCTGCCTCAGCAGAGTGGGACTTTATGGTAAAGAAATACTGCAGCTACCAGTCTCCGCTCTAACCAAGGTCCGACTGGAAATAACATTAGTGACAAATGTGCAAGGGAGGCAGCACCTGTGTTGAAAACTAGAAGAAAGTGGGCGGCAAAGAAAGCCGTGGAAGATGCAAATGCTGCCCTTCGAGTCGGTGATATTATGGGGCAAGTTCAGCATGGAAGAGGGGGTCTTGGTCTCAGTTCAGCTCCTCCTACACGACACAAGGCAACCCCAGCTCAACAGAGGAAGCTGGTAGTCACCGAGGTGCAAAAGCAGGAGGAGAGGATGAGGTGTATAAAGGCCATTTCCCAGGCCAAGCAGGGAGAATGGATGAGATGGGAGAGTGTCGAACAGCGCAAGATCGGCTGGCAAGACCTATGGTCAATGGAACAGAGCAGGATCAGTTTCCTCATCAGGTCAACATATGATGTTCTCCCATCACCACAGAAACTAAACCTCTGGGTAGGAGAGGATCCCTCATGTCCTTTGTGTTCATCACCTGCAACATTAAGGCACATTTTGACAGGATGTAAGGTGGCTCTTAGCCAAGGACGGTTTACTTGGCGCCATGACCAGGTCCTGCCATGTTTGGCCTTAGCATTGGAAGACAAGCGTAACATGACCAATAAGTTGCTACCTGTTCCATCAAAACATTACACACAAAAGACAACATTCCTCCGCCCAGGAGAGCAACCACCAAGAAAAGGTGTTAAAACCAATCCTCGCCCAGGACAACTGGAAGCTGCTAGAGACTGGAAAATGCTGGCAGATGTTGGTCAACGGTTTATTTTTCAACCTGAGATTGCCACCACTAACCTTCGACCAGACATTGTCTTGTGGTCTGGATCAGCACGCCTTGTTCATCTGGTAGAGCCATGGGAGGATGCTGTGGATGAGGCGTATGAGAAGAAGAAACTTCGGTATGCTCAACTAGCTGCTGAAGCGGAACAGCGAGGATGGAGAGCCCGGGTTTACCCAGTGGAGGTGGGTTGTCGAGGATTTGTAGCACACTCTACAACCTGGTTTCTCAGAGATGTCGGGTTCAGTGGCCAAGAGCAGCGTCGCACAGTGAAGAACTTATCTGAAGCAGCAGAAAGGAGCAGCAACTGGCTGTGGTTGAGACAGAAAGATTCTGGCTGGGGATCTCAAGCACAATAGAAAGAAAGCAATGCTGATGTACGGGTAAGTAAGCTGGGCTGAGTTGAGTGGGGGACGGAGGGGGGTGATGCTGGGATGCCAGAATCACTGTCAAGCCCTCTTGAGGTGTCGTGGGCTAGTCGACGAAACACCGAGGGTGGAAGGTGCTCACTTGAAGACCCCAGAGATGTACCCTACTTAGCTAAATCCAGATGGTTATCATGCTGATGCGCTGGGGAGACCGCACTGTAGTTGATCCCCGGAGCCAGCATCACAGCCGTTGTGTGTGCTGATGCGCTGGGGAGGCAAAAAAAGCTGATCCCTGGACCAGCATTACATGCGAGCCATCAACATCAGGCAGAAGGATATCTACATCATCAGATGGAAAGAAACGCAAATGGGTGGAGATGCAGATGGATAACATTAGTTCACTGTAAAGCTATGTCTTAGTTGGTGCTTATCTTGATGAGAGCAGAGTTCAAATAAGCATGAAGTTTTAACATCTACTCTCATGTAATGGAAATCAATAATAGCAGTGTTTATATCTGATAGTGAAAATAAATAAATAAATATCAAGATAAAGAAATAAATAAATGTATATGTATTGATTTATGTATTCATTTATTTCAATATTTATTAATGTATTTATTTATTTATGTTTTACTTTTACCATATATACGCTATCCTTCAGCATAGCTAATTCTCAGAAATTAAAGTTCCTTTTTGTCCAGTGGGGACCACAAATAGCATTACTCTCATCAACCAGTATCGAGAGAAAACCATACTTCCTTGCGCCAATAGGGACCACAATGAGCATTACATTGACAGGAAACCAAAATTTTTCAGAGATCAAGATCAGAATCTCAGAATGATGAGATGACTCGAAAAAAAATATCCAAAATGTAAAAAATGTAATAAAGTCCCGGGAATTCTCAGCTGGCTGATTTCACCTTTCAAAATACTGATTGTTTTCTCAACTAATCGTATAGTACTGACAGTATATACATGACACGCTTGCAAACCCCACACATGCTAGACTTTTTTTATATTTATATTATATAAAAATATATTTTTTGCAGGCAAATGTTCCATTTTAAATAAGGTGACCATATGGCTCCGTGTTCAGCAAGACAGTTTGGGGCAGTTTAGGCTTTTCAACTCACAACCCAAGTGTGGAAGGGTGGTGCGTAATCCACTGGCACACGGGAGACAGAAGTTTTATTTGCAAACACCGCACTGGTGCCCAGTTTTATTATTTTAGACGTTTGTCTTATTGCCCACAGAGGGCGCTGTTGTCCGTGGCCTGAGTACCAACAACGGTACAAAGGACCACAGGAATACCAATACTGGTAAAACAGTTCAAAGATGGCGCACTCACAGGTGCTCAAAATAATAATAAAAACAAAAGGCAAAATGAAAAGGGAAAATAAAACACAGTAATAAAACTACAAAATAAAGGTGCTGCTTACGCAGTGCCCCCACTGCCGCTAAGCCGGTCAGCTCGGGATCTCCATCCTACGCTTCGCTGTGCATTATACACTGGGGTGGCCAAGGTTCCCCTATTACTACGCACGACCCCTCGGGTATGTAACAAGAGATTTTAATAAATTGTTTATTTATTGCTGGCTGTCTTCCTCAGCCGTGCTTGCCAGTTTTGGTCGCTCGCTCCAATCACTGGCCTTCTCAGCCAGCGTCTGTGTGTGTTTTCCAATTACAGCCACCCAAATGCACAACCAAGCACAGTTCTTATGGGCCGAGCAATCCCCCAAGGCCCGCCTCTCAGCCACTCAGGGAGAGGGAAAGCCAACACACCCTCTTCCCCACCTCTCCGTGTCATCGCCATGACTGACAGGTGGATCTACGAGGCTCCTGCCCACTTCCTGCAGAACCACGGATACACCAGATAGTCAGCACAGATCTCCCCTGTTACACCAAGGCATTCTGGTACGTTTTACCTGTCACAGGTACCATTCTTTCCTTTAAGAGAAGCAGGACTACACTTACCAGAATGCATTGGGTTGTGAGTTGAAAAGCCTGAATTGTCCCAAACTGTCCAGCAAAAATCTACAAAAAAAAAACATTGGGAGAAAAAGGAGAAGGACATTTTTACCTTTGGCGACTTATTTCTCTTACTGCATGACAGGTTGTGGTAAGCTGGCTTGAGCAGTGACATCAGACCCAGAAGAAACACACAGCACTGCGAATGAAATGAAAGTAAATCCACAGCCTTTCATCACAAAATTATATTACAACATAATACAAAATTTAAAAGGCAAAGACAACTCCTATAAAACAGTTAAAAAGATATATAGTCAGTGATAAAATTATGATAAAAAAGCCATTTTATAAAAGTGGGTTTTCATTGCTGTTTTGAAAAGTAGAAAGATTCCCTGACTGAAGATGGTAGAGCATTCCACAACATTGAGAAGGCCCTCCCTCCCTCCCTCCCGCACCATCTTTATTCACTCCTGGAACAAACAGCAGCCTCACACCCTGCAATCTCAGAGTATGACTTGGATTTTAGGGCTCTGCAACTCCTGGAAATAATTTGGTGCCAATCCATTTAGGGCTTTATAAGTAAAAAGCAAAATCTTATAATCAATTCTAAAATGCACAGGGAGCCAATGCAAAGAAGCTAAGACAGGGGTAATGTGCTCATTGTTTTTTGTTTTAGTTAGAATTCTGGCAGCAGTGTTTTGAACTTGCTGCAAACGAAACACCACACGTTTAGGAATACCAGTAAACAGAGCATTACAATAATCTATTCTGGATGAAACAAAGGCATGCATTAGCTTTTCAGAGTCAGGTACACAGAGAATGGGTCTAGGTTTGGCTATATTCCTCAGATGATGAAAAGATACTTTAGTATTTTTTTTTAATATGAGACTTGAATAATAAATTTGGATCAAAAGTGACCCCCAAATTCCTCATTTCCAGTTTTAGATTTCATGACAAACTGCTGAACCCTGACTCCTGTAAGTCAATGCTTTTTATTTGGTTCCGACAGCCCACAAACATCTGAATTCGACATTAAAAACTGTTGAGACATCCAACACTTTATATCAGCAAGACATGTAAGTAATAGCGCTCCAGTAGAGGGGTTGCCTGGATTTACAGACAAGTACAGTTGTGTGTCATCAGCATAACAATGGAAGCTAACTCCATGTCTGTGAATAATGACGCCTAATGGTAACATATATAAAGAAAATAACAAGGGGCCTAAAATAGAACCTTAAGAAACACTGCAGATAACTTCCGATAATACTGATTTATTTTCCCCAATGGAGACATACTGGAATCTGTTGGAGAGATATGACCTAAACCAGTGCTGCCCAAACACGGTCCTGGAGAGCCCCTATCCAGTAAGTTTTGTAGGTCACCCTAAATCGCTAATTTCTAAAGACTGGGAACACATGGAAGTTATTGATCAATTAAGCAAATAACTTGTTCAATTAAGGGAGCTCTGGTCATTGGGCCAGTTTACATGCTGAGAAAATGTCATGACTTGTTTACTGTCATGACTTATTTAAGGTGGTACGGTCTGGATTACAATTTTAGTTAGTTTTGGTTTATGTTTAGTTTATGTTTGAATACAAATGTAATACATTATACAAAAATCAAATACAACATGAAGTTTCAAAGCAGGAATTGTTAAATTAAACAAACCAAAATTATCTAAAATTATAATTCAGCCTTACCACCTTAAATAAGTCATGACAGTAGACAGATAAGTCATGACATTTTCCCAGCATGTAATCCAGGCCATTGAGGGCTGAAAAGGGTAGTTCATTTTTTGTACCAAATGATCTCGAAATGACTTAATTTAATAAATCACCTGCTTAATTGATCACAATGAAATTGTTCCAGGTGTTAAGAAATTGATGATTAAAGGTTACCTATAAAACCTGCTGGATAGGGGCTCTCCAGGACCGGGTTTGGGCAGCACTGACCTAAACCATGAAAGGACACCAACTGAGAGACCTAGCAAGCTTCCAAGATGATTCAATAAAATGGAGTGGTCAACAGTATCAAATGCAGCAGTTAGATCAAGGAGAGTTAAAATGGAGGGAAAGCCAATCAGAGCTTATCAACATCATTTAATACTCTAACAAGGGCTGTCTCGGTGCTATGTGCAGCTCGAAATCCACACGGGAATTTCTCATACATGCTGTTGGTAGCTAAAAAACTTTGTACTTGGTTTACAACAATCCACTCAAGAACCTTTGCTAAAAATGGCAGATTGGAAATTGGCCTAAAGTTATTGAGGTCTTCAGGGTCTAAGTTTGTTTTTTTAAGTGATGTCTTTATCACCGCTACCTTGAGTGCTAAAGGAACGATGCCGGAGGCAAGTGATTCATTTATAATTTCTTGTGTGCGTGTATTGAGATCAGTACTTCTATTAATAATTTAGATGGGATGGGATCAAGAGAGCATGTCGTGGGTCTCATATGCAGAACTAGCTCTGTCAGGTCCTCCAAAGAAATAATTGAAAAAGACTCCCATCATAGCCTTAACCCGTCTAAATGAATTGGTTAAGCAAGGTTCATCTATAATAGGATGAGTCTGTACGATTTTATTTCTAATATATAGAATTTTATTCTGAAAAAACATTAAAAAGTCATCACAGCTATGTGGAGAGCCAGTGATAAGGATAGAAGTATTAGGGGGTGGTTTTACTAGTTTATCTATAGAAGCGAAAAGAAATCTAAGATTATTTTTATTTCTTCCAATTGCATTTGAATAGTATGAAGATCTAGCACTGGCCAGAGCCTTCTTATATTTCAACTGATGGCTTTTCCAAGCCAAATAATGAACATGCAGTCTAGAATCTTTCCATCTACGCTCCAATAATGAACATGCAGTCTAGAATCTTTCCATCTACACTCCAATAATGAACATGCAGTCTAGAATATTTACGGCCTTCACATTTAAATCTGAGTGGTAACATTAAACCATAGCGAGATTCTTTTAACAAACACTCTCTGAATTTTAACTGGTGCTATAAAATCAAAAATACTAGTCAAGGAGGTATTGTGAGTGTTGACCAACTCATCCAGTGATACTGACTCAGTAGATGAAGATGAGTTAAATGCCTCACAAAACCCAACCACAGTTGTTGAATTAACTGTGGTTAGGTTTTGTGTTGAATTAACCACCTGAGTTGTATGTTCCAGGCTTTTAGTAGCTGATGAAAAAAAAAAAAAAACTCAAAAACAATGGCCCGAAGATCAGAAATGGTAAGGTCAATAGTTAAGCTATTTTGAACAACTAAACCACAATAAATTATGAAATCTAAAGTGTGGCCATGATTATGAGTAGGACCTTTCACATGCTGGACAAATTCTAAGGAATCCAGTCACCTCAAAAATTCTAAACCTTTAAAATCTGATTCAATATCAATATGGAAATTAAAATCACCCAATAGAAGAATCCTATCATAAATGACAGACAGTATGGATAGAAGCTTTCCAAATTCAGTCAAGAAATGCAAGTCTGGCTTAGGCAGACCATATATAATTACAATAAGAACAGCTCATTTGATATTCAAGATTAAAGTTAACAACTCAAAAGACGAATATCCCTCAAGAATTTCCTGGCTCATTTTATTTTCCGTGCGGAAGACCCTCCCAATAGAGCGTGTTTTCTAAAAAGAAGAATAATTTAAGAACTTAAGAACATAAGAAAGTTTACAAACGAGAGGAGGCCATTCAGCCCATCTTGCTCATTTGGTTGTTAGTAGCTTATTGATCCCAGAATCTCATCAAGCAGCTTCTTGAAGGATCCCAGGGTGTCAGCTTCAACAACATTACTGGGGAGTTGGTTCCAGATTCTCTGTGTAAAAAAGTGCCTCCTATTTTCTGTTCTGAATGCCCCTTTATCTAATCTCCATTTGTGACCCCTGGTCCTTGTTTCTTATTTCCCGTTGAAAAAGTCCCTTGGGTCTACATTGTCAATACCTTTTAGAAGTTTGAATGTTTGAATCAGATCGCCGCGTAGTCTTCTTTGTTCAAGACTGAATAGATTCAATTATTTTAGCCTGTCTGCATATGACAGCCACTTCTCACAATATATCCGAGCATCTTGTTGGCCTTTTTTTTATAGCTTCCCCACATTGTCTAGATGAAGACATTTCTGAGTCAACATAAACTCCTAGGTCTTTTTCATAGATTCCTTCTTCAATTTCAGTATCTCCCATATTATATTTATAATGCACATTTTTATTGCCTGCATGCAGTACCTTACACTTTTCTCTATTAAATGTGATTTGCCATGTTCTGAATGCTGTCTAGATCATTTTGGATGACCTTTGCTGCTGCAACAGTGTTTGCCACTCCTCCTATTTTTGTGTCGTCTGCAAATTTAACAAGTTTGCTTACTATATCAGAATCTAAGCCATTAATGTAGATTAGGAAGAGCAGAGGACCAATACTGATCCCTGTGGTACACCACTGGTTACATCGCTCCATTTTGAGGTTTCTCCTCTAATCAGTACTTTCTGTTTTCTACATGTTAACCACTCCCTAATCCATGTGCATGCATTTCCTTGAATCCCTACTGCGTTTAGTTTGAGAATTAATCTTTTATGCGGGACTTTGTCAAAAGCTTTCTGGAAATCTAAATAAACCATGCCGTATGCTTTGCAATTATCCATTGTCGATGTTGCATCAAAAAAATCAAGCAGGTTAGTTAGACACAATCTCCCTTTCCTAAAACCACACTGACTGTCTCCCAGGATATTGTTACCATATAGGTAATTTTCCATTTTGGATCTTATTATAGTTTCCATAAGTTTACATATAATAGAAGTCAGGCTTATTGGTCTGTAGTTACCTGGTTTGGTTTTCTTTCCCTTTTGTGAAGCCTCAATCAAAGAAACATCATCATCAGCTTCGAACCAAGCTTCGCTTCTGGGGAGAATGTCTAGATTATATCCTTAATGAAATCATGAATTAGCAGCACTTTACATTAAACAAAGCCGGGCGTAAAATTGTACATAACATTGTATATAACATCTCTGATAAACCTTTAACAGATATCCAGACCTCTGTTTTAAAGAAAGGTTTATCTTTTGTTCCAACTAAAACCACGGACTCCTTCCTAACTAAAATTGAACTGTTTAAATTCTTCAGAACATTAGAGTGAAAAGTTTCTTCTCCAAACAAAATATGAATTCGAATTGTGAGGGTAAGAGAAATTAGCTCATTTAAACCAAAGAGCACCTTTAACCCTCCTGCGTTGAACTCTTCAGTAGACACCTTTTATCCTGTAGTTGAAAGAGATAATATTTTACAGGACAAATCTTCATATAGAGTCCATTCCTACTTGACATGTCTGTAGTGTACCGCTCTAGAAGAACTTGTACAAGATCAAGACATTGTTATCAAACCTGCAGATAAGGGTGGTGGGGTGGTGATTCAGAATACTTTGATCTACAGAAATGAAATTAAATGCCAATTGAGGGATGAAGTGTTTCGTAGTAAATTGAGCAAAGATTCTACATCGACATTTAAACAGGATATAGATTTGGTATTAAACACTGGGTTTGATAATGAATGGTTAACATAAAATCTATCTCCAAATATATAGATTCATTTCTGTGTTTTGTACACACTTTACCATCTTATCTAAAAGACACCACTGATTTCTTGATCAAATTACAAAAGATTCCACTACTATGGGACACAGATTGGTTGATAACACTAGATGTAACTACCTTTATACAAATATACCTAACGTAGATGGCTTAAAGGCATTGGAATTTTATTTAAAACAGAGATCTTGTCTTAATCCACGCACTGAGTTTCTACTTCAATTAGCTGAGATTGTTCCACATAAAAATGATTTTTTATTTGAACGGGACTTCAACTACAGGGTACTGCGATGGGTTCCACTGTGGCACCTAATTACACCAATTTATATATGGGTCTTTTTGAAAATGAACATGTATATACAAATAATCCCTTTATTGATTGTGTATGCCATTGGTACTGATACATTGATGATATTTTCTTTGTGTGGACTGGTTCCAAAGACAGACTTGGTTCCAAAAAACAAACAAACAAACAAAAAAAACCATGAATGCAAGTCACATTTAACTCGTAATGAAAAAAACACAATAATTGACGGTTTAATTGCTTTCATGTCTAGGTTCCAGCAGGGAACACTGTATTACAGTACATTAAAACATCAGAGTACGTCACCTACAATATCACAAAGCAAATGGGAAAAGAAAATATGTACAAAATACAGTACAGTACTTTCAGTGTTGAACGACAGTCACTGCAGTTTATGGTAGCTGGGAAAGGGTAAGTTACCTTGAACTTTATTTCAGTCTGCTTTATTGACCTTGTTTGTTTTATTTGGCGAGCGTGACTCTGTCACGTTCGAAAGCAAAATCTGTGCAAGACAGAAATGTGTAGTTCATTTTAGGTTTGAGTTAGGACTTTGGAGTTTACATTAGTGGGGTTCCCGTAATTAAACCAGGCACAGACCATAATAACAGTGAGTAAGTTATAGAATCAGAGAGCGATGGAGAATCTGCCATTAAGCAGTACATACCTTAGTGTTCCTGTTTCTTGTGCTCCTCCAGATAGAGAAAGAAAGATCTATAAATAAATGATTGTTCATTTTGAAGCCGGACCTGCGTTGATCATTTCAAGTACTGTACTGGTAATATTATAGTACTATTACATAGCCTTTCAATTGCGTCTTCGTCTTCTGACACATCTCACATGCCGCAGTTTCTCTTTTCTTCAGCAAACCAAATTACTTTTCTTTTAAAAGCTGCATCAAAAAATGTTCATGAAGTTCGCTGTGCAGCCATTTTACTATTCCGGTACTGTACCGAGAGTATTATCTGTAGTTTGCAGTATTGTGTACAGCTGATCTTGTTCAAGCGCACCAGAATAATTGAATGTGCAAATGTAAATTGGTACCCGAACTAAAAACCTCGAATCCAAGTCGCTCCCCCAAATTTGAAATTTTATTTTGGTCACAAAAGTGCGACTTAAATTTGAGTAAATACGGTACTTTACTACATGCCAACTCATTTAAAACGAGCTCTTCCACTAAGCCAGATGTATAGAGTACGTAGGATCTGTAATCAAGACAAACACTGTGAACAGAAATTAATAGACATGAAGAATAATCGCTTTTACAACGAGGCTATCCTGAGAAATGGCTTAATGATGCACAATCTAAGGTTCAAAGTATCGATAGGTCTGACCTTTTAAAACCTCGTGGTAAGCCTAAAAAGACCTTTTCGGTATTGTTCGTCTCTCTCTCTCTATATATAATCCTCATAGTCGTGCTCTACAAGAGATTGTGCGTAAACATTGGACTATCTTATCTACAGACACACGTTTGGGTTCTACATTCAAGATCCTCCACTCTTCTTTTAAAGGGATAACAATATAAAAGATGTTGCGGTTAAAGCAGATCATTTTGTTCCCCCTCCCCCCATCTTTCTTCCTCTTCTAGGATGCTATCCCTGTTTAGGCTGTGCTCAGTGTAATACACTGTGTAAAACAGAAAGCTTCACACATCCTTTAACGTGTAAACGTTTTTCGATCAAACAAAGGATTACTTGTATTACATCTAATGTAGTCTACCTATTAATTTGTCCGTGTGGCCGTGGATATGTTGGCAAAACCCTTAGACCTCTCAAAACCAGATTAAGCGAACATAAAAGTGCAGTGAGACGCAATGACAACACAGCCCCGATAGCCAGGCATTACAGTGAGTTTGCACATAATGTAAATTCATTGAAATGCATAGGAATAGAAACCATTTCTGTAAGCAGAAGAGGAGGTGATGTTGCTGTTAAATTATTGAGAAGAGAAATGCCCAAGGGACTGAATGAAGACTTTGAATTGTCTCCATATCTTGACTTGTTGTTTCGTTTTGGTATGAATGAGTGTCTTTACTGTTTAATATTCAATAATGACTGCTATTAATTGTTTAATTGTATACATTCAGCTCCAATCTCTATATTCTCTGGGTTATTAGTATAACTCTTTTTTAACCTGTGTTAGCCTAAGTATGATATTGATATATTGTTTGATATACATTGTATAATATCCCATTCATTTCTTTTTGTTCATGTAACGAATGACAAGGATTATTCAAATGTAAAAATGTTTTTAATTTGAAATAATCATTTCTAATTTATGAGTGCGGACCTTTTTTGGATTTCCTTATAGTTTACGTTTTGGTCTACGCACCACAACAAACAACCTTGTTTACAAAGCGCGGGTTATTTTGCTTTTTTTAAAACTTCAATTTATTTGTTATTCAACTCAGGATAAACCACCTAAATGGGATGTATAGATTGTAGGATCTGAGTGCATGGTTGAGATTTTAGATTAACATTGTCGAAATCCTAATATGAAAAAATAGACACTTAAAAAATGATCTTGATAAGTAAAACAATATAGAGTATTATCTGTTTCAAACAGAAAACCGTCTGCAGTACTGGTGATAGCCAGTAGGTGTCAGCCAAGACCGGTGCTTGGAATCTTAAAAGCGCTGTGTCCCAATCAGTTGACTGTGGTAAACTTTTATATCGGGACAGTTCAAGAGCAGATAACAGTGTTGATAATTACATCAGGGTTAGATACGAGTGCAAGTGAAATACAAGATACTACAGATTAGGTTAAGTGCAGGATTAAATACAGTAAAATAGGGAGCAGATAAGTGCAAGTTAAAGTGCATTAAAGGCAGAGTGCTATATTGTCCAGACGGGAAGAGTTGAGTTTTACAGGTGTTGTCTGAAGAGGTGTGTCTTGAGGAGGCGCCGGAAGGTGGTCAGGGACTGGGCAGTCCTGACATCCATAGGAAGGTCATTCCACCACTGCGGGGCGAGGGTGGAGAAGCAGCGGGTCCTGGAGGCAGGGGAGTGTAGTGGAGGTACAGCCAGTCTTCTACTGCAGGAGGAGCGGAGCCAGTGGAGTGAGCGGAGCAGTGGAGTAGCGTGGGAGAAGTGAGGCAGAGAGAGCACCAGGCAAGCAGCGGAGTTCTGGATGAGCTGGAGCGGACGGGTGGCGGATGCAGGGAGGCCGGCCAGGAGGGAGTTGCAGTAGTCTAGGTGGGAGAGTACCAGGGCCTGGACCAGGAGCTGGGTGGAGTAGGTGGGGAAGGGTCGGATTCTTTGTATGTTGCTCAGGAAGAATCGCAAGTGCGTGCTAGAGTGGAGATGAGCTGGGAGTAGGAGAGGCAGGGGTCAAGGGTTACTCCAAGGTTCTTGGCTGAGGAGGAGGGAGAGAGCATGGTAGATTCCAAAGGAATGGAGATAGAGAGATCAGAGGAGGGGGAAGATGAGGAGGGGAAGAAAAGGAGGTCAGATTTAAAGAGGTTGAGTTTGAGGTGATGCGAGTGCATCCAGGAGGAAATAGCAGACAGACAGGTAGAGATACGGGAGGGGATGGTGGGGTCAGAGAGAGAGGTGTTAAAGAATATGCAGGGATTTTAGAGGAGAAGAAACAGGCAAAGTCATCAAAGAAGATAGAGGAGGGGAGAGGGTTGAGGAGGGAGGAGTAGGTAGAGAATAGTTTCCGGGGGTTGTTAGTGGAGGATTGGATAATAGATTGAAAATAGGAGTGTTTAGCAGAGGAGAGAGTAGAGGAGAAGGAGGAGAGGAGGGAGCGGTAGAGGTCTAGGGCAGCAGGGAGCTTGGTTCTCTTCCATTTCTTTTCAGCAAAGCGCAGTTTGGTTCTTGCTGAGCAGAGCACAGAGGAGAGCCAGGGTTGGGGAGTGGAGGGGTGGGCTGGTCGGGAGGTGAGGGGACAGAGAGAGGAGGTGAGGGAGGAGAAGAGGGTGGAGGTAGCAGAGTGTACAGAGAGTTGGGAGAAGGAGTCGATAGGAGGGAGGTGAGAGAGAGTGGTGGAGGCAAGGACAGAGAGGGAGAGAGAGCGGAGGTTACGGAGGGAGGTGACAGTGGGGGTAGGAGGAGCAGGGAGAGAGGGGAGAGACAGCGAAAAGATTAAATAGTGATCAGAGAGGTCCAGAGGGGTGACAGAGAGGGTGGAGGGGCAGCAGGCCCTGAAGAAGGTGAGGTCCAGTTGATGGCCAGCTTTGTGGGTAGGAGGGATGGAGAGAGAGAGAAGTTGAAGGAGTGAAGGAGAGGAAAGAATCCGGCAGTGTGTGGGGTTGGAGAGATGGATATTGAAATCACCTAACAGGACAGTTGGGGTAGATGGGAGGGAGGAGAGGAGATAGTCGAGTTCATCGAGAAAGTGAGTGAAAGGGGGACGGTACAGTACAATTAGCAGGAGTTGACAGGGAGAGTTTAGTTGGACAGCATGAAATTCAAATGTGTTAACAGAGAGTGAGGCGAGGTCAGAGGGGACAGAAAAGAGTAAGGGGGAAGAGAGCAAAAGACCAGTCCCACCTCCCTGTCCAGTGAGACATGGAGTATGGGACAGGACATAGAGAGAGGACAGGGCAGCAGGAGTTACAGTGTTATCAGGAGAGAGCCATGTTTCAGAGAGAGAGAGAGGTGGGAGGCAAAGGCAGAGATGAAATCAGCTTTGTTAGCAGAGGAGTGACAGTTCCAGAGGGCACCAGAGAGAGTGCAGGAGGGGAGAGAGTGGGAGGGGGGGAGAGGCAGGGGGATGAGGTTGGAGGGATTAGGGGAGCAGCGGTGGAGAAAGGACAGAGGAAGGGAGTGAGAGGACAGAATAACAGGGATGTGAGAGACAGTCATAGCAGGACAGGTGAGACAGATAGAATGCAGTGCAGGTCTTTAGTATTGCTCAGCCTGGTGGTATACACCCTGAATACACAACTCAGCACTGGCTTGTATAAAGGAGCTCAAAATGACAACCAATTCAATTTCACCAGATCTAAATGACTTATTTAAGCTGCAAATACAAAAGAAATAAAACTTCATCTGCACAAGGAGTGATATATAAGAAGAATAGAAGTGTGGCAACAAGACAACAAATAAAGCATTACGATTGGACATTACATGCGTCTAAAGAATTACGATTGGACAGTTTACATGCGTATAAAGCATTACGATTGGACATTACATGCGTCTAAAGCATTACGATTGGACATTACATGCGTCTAAAGCATTACGATTGGACAGTTTACATGCATCTAAAGCATTACGATTGGACATTACATGCGTCTAAAGCATTACGATTGGACATTACATGCGTCTAAAGCATTGCGATTGGACAGTTTACATGCGTCTAAAGCATTGCGATTGGACAGTTTACATGCGTCTAAAGCATTGCGATTGGACAGTTTACATGTGTCTAAAGCATTGCGATTGGACAGTTTACATGTGTCTAAAGCATTACAATTGGACAGTTTACATGTGTCTAAAGCATTATGATTGGACAGTACATGTGTCTAAAGCATTATGATTGGACAGTTTACATGTGTCTAAAGCATTACGATTGGACAGTTTACATGTGTCCAAAGTTTTTCTGCTGTACAACACATCGGTTTTACATATGTTTATGTTTTATAAGTATGCTGTGGTTTACCGTTTGGTAGGAAATACTGAAAATGAAATTCTTTTACTAAACATGCTCATTAATGCTCTAATCACTGCTTACTTACTGTACGTGGAGTTTGAATACACAGTATGAAACAAACTGCTATTGAAGCTTCTTTTACTAGTAGCTTATCGGTGAAGTTTGAAGGGCTAGATTGTGATGAACAAAGTGCACCTGCTTGTATCTGAAAGTGCTTCCCATGGATATTGCATGACCCTGGCCTGTTACTCACTGGGAAGATAAAAACCCAGCAGCACCCAGCAACACTCACTGGAGCAATCAATACTGACACAGGATTCAAACAACCAGCAACACTCACTGGATCAATCGATACTGACACAGGATTCAAACAACCAGCAACACTCACTGGAGCAATCGATACTGACACAGGATTCAAACAACCAGCAACACTCACTGGAGCAATCGATACTGACACAGGATTCAAACAACCAGCAACACTCACTGGAGCAATCGATACCGACACAGGATTCAAACAACCAGCAACACTCACTGGAGCAATCGATACTGACACAGGATTCAAACAACCAGCAACACTCACTGGAGCAATCGATACTGACACAGGATTCAAACAACCAGCAACACTCACTGGAGCAATCGATACTGACACAGGATTCAAACAACCAGCAACACTCACTGGAGCAATCGATACCGACACAGGATTCAAACAACCAGCAACACTCACTGGAGCAATCGATACTGACACAGGATTCAAACAACCAGCAACACTCACTGGAGCAATCGATACTGACACAGGATTCAAACAACCAGCAACACTCACTGGAGCAATCGATACTGACACAGGATTCAAACAACCAGCAACACTCACTGGAGCAATCGATACCGACACAGGATTCATAACACCAACACTCACTGGAGCAATCGATACTGACACAGGATTCAAACAACCAGCAACACTCACTGGAGCAATCGATACCGACACAGGATTCATAACACCAACACTCACTGGAGCAATTGATACTGACACAGGCTTCAAACAAGGTCAGGATGTTGAATACCAGTAAAGAATATTACTAACACCAACAAAAACTATAGCAAAGGGCTTTGGAGATATAAGGAAAGAATAATAAAGAATGGATTGACAATGTCATAACTAACAATGAGGTCATTATTAATCCATTAGAGATTTCAAATTACTTTAATGGATATGTGTGACCTGTGAGGGTGCTGTATAACAGGAACAGTGTGCCCCGGACTGGATGGGTTGACAGTTCATTCCAGGGTCAGTTGGAAGTCGGTCATCCAGAAAGGGGGCGGAGACAAATTACCAGAAGTCGTCGCCTTAATGTTGTAGGCGATGTGTCAGTCACGGATTGGAGGATATGTGATTGGACTCACTACCGAAGGGGGCGTGACTGAGGGTATTTCAGGGGATGTGGCCAAGCGATCTGTTCCTTTTTTATGGTTATGGAAAGACCTGTAAAGGACGGGCAAAACTGAAAGTAAACATGAGTGTTTTGTATTTATGTTTGTTATTAACTGTTTATTTGTAATTATTAGACAGCTAAGCAAACTGGGAGCTGTCGCTGTTAAGCCAGCATCCAACCTGGATTACAAACACTGCACCAGTCACACTTAACTGTGTATTCATCACCAGCATGGGAGCACTGTGAAAGGACGCTGAGCCATGCCTGCACATTGCCTTTGTGTATTATTATTTCAGGACTGAAGCCCTGTATTGTTTGGCTGTGCAATTACACATTGCTGTGTAGATGCCAGCATTATTATTTAACGGTGACAAACCGTGAAAGCAAATTAAAGAAACTGTTTGGACCGTGAACACTGTTTGTTGTCGTTGTTTGAGCACTGCATCACATCTACACCTGCACACTGCAAGCCAATTTGCCACAATATGTTATTCATTTAAAATCAGAAAGAATTTGATAACAATTATGCTGATCATTTCACAAGCAAAGGTCTTGACTGTGCAAAGATGAACCCAGGCAGTGGATACAGTGGAAGAGAATACATATCTAGGTGTGGTGCAGAGCACAGAGGGTGAACTGTTTAAGACACCTGCGTTTCTCCAGGGCAGACTGATAACATGTCCTTTTACATTTGTATTTAGTGATACAATAAGCATGTTTACCATGGTGTAACATACTGACCAGTGCCCAGTATAGGACCTGGTAAAAGTCCCTATCTCCCAGTCTCACTATCCCTGCAAAGTCCCTGTCTCCCAGTCTCACTGTCCCTGCAAAGCCCCTGTGTCCCAGTCTCACTATCCCTGCAAAGTCCCTGTCTCCCATTCTCACTGTCCCTGAAAAGTCCCTGTCTCCCAGTCTCACTGTCCCTGCAAAGCCCCTGTCTCCCAGTCTCACTGTCCCTGAAAAGTCCCTGTCTCCCAGTCTCACTCTCCCTGCAAAGTCTCAGTCTCACTGTCCCTGCAAAGTCCCTGTCTCCCAGTCTCACTGTCCCTGCAAAGCCCCTGTGTCCCAGTCTCACTATCCCTGCAAAGTCCCTGTCTCCCATTCTCACTGTCCCTGAAAAGTCCCTGTCTCCCAGTCTCACTGTCCCTGCAAAGCCCCTGTCTCCCAGTCTCACTGTCCCTGAAAAGTCCCTGTCTCCCAGTCTCACTCTCCCTGCAAAGTCTCAGTCTCACTGTCCCTGCAAAGTCCCTGTCTCCCAGTCTCACTGTCCCTGCAAAGTCTCAGTCTCACTGTCCCTGCAAAGCCCCTGTCTCTCAGTCTCACTGTCCCTGCAAAGCCCCTGTCTCACTGTCCCTGCAGTCCTTGTCTCCCAGTCTCCCAGTCTTACTGTCCCCGCAGTCCTTGTCTCCCAGTCTCACTGTCCCTGCAGTCCATGTCTCCCAGTCTCACCGCACCCGCAGTCCCTGTCTCACTGTCCCTGCAAAGCCCTTGTCTCCCAGTCTCCCAATCTTACTGTCCCTGCAGTCCTTGTCTCCCAGTCTCACTGTCCCTGCAGTCCATGTCTCCCAGTCTCACCGCCCCCGCAGTACCTGTCTCACTGTACCTGCAAAGCCCCTGTCTCCCAGTCTCACTGTCCCTGCAGTCATTGTCTCCCAGTCTCACTGTCCCTGCAAAGCCCCTGTCTCCCAGTCTCACTGTCCCTGCAGTCCCTGTCTCCCAGTCTCACTGTCCCTACAAAGCCCCTGTCTCCCAGTCTCACTATCCCTAAAAAGTTCCTGTCTCCCAGTCTCACTGTCCCTGAAAAGTCCCTGTCTCCCAGTCTCACTGTCCCTGCAAAGCCCCTGTCTCCCAGTCTCACTGTCCCTGAAAAGTCCCTGTCTCCCAGTCTCACTGCCCCTGCAAAGTCTCAGTCTCACTGTCCCTGCAAAGCCCCTGTCTCTCAGTCTCACTGTCCCTGCAGTCCTTGTCTCCCAGTCTCCCAGTCTTACTGTCCCTGCAGTCCTTGTCTCCCAGTCTCACCGCCCCCGCAGTCCCTGTCTCACTGTCCCTGCAAAGCCCTTGTCTCCCAGTCTCCCAGTCTTACTGTCCCTGCAGTCCTTGTCTCCCAGTCTCACTGTCCCTGCAGCCCATGTCTCCCAGTCTCACCGCCCCCGCAATACCTGTCTCACTGTTCCTGCAAAGCCCCTGTCTCCCAGTCTCCCAGTCTCATTGTCCCTGCAAAGCCCCTGTCTCCCAGTCTCACTGTCCCTGCAGTCCCTGTCTCCCAGTCTCACTGTCCCTGCAAAGCCCCTGTCTCCCAGTCTCACAGACTACAGGGATATAGTGGGGGCACCCTTAAGTAGGTCAGCATGTTTTTCCAGTGGCTATGGAACTTGGTTAGGATATTCTTCAGCTATTAATAGTATCAGAATCTGAAGATACAAGGAAGCCCTAGTCTGTTTATCTGAGTCATGGGTGATTAACTATTTCAATGATAGCTTTATTACAGTTATGGAGAGGATATGTGTTACAAATAAACTTTTTTTTCAATACACAATAAGTGTGGGGGGCATGACACTTCACTGAAGAAAGAGCCAGATACAATATATAGATAGATACAATCCAGGAAGATCAGTCTGTATAGTCATATAGATTTATAACATCTTTGAGAATGGTTGACTTTATTATGCATGCAACAGAGCATCTTATAATCACCATGCATGACCACTCCCTTACAGTATGTATCATCCTGTCAATCTGATATGGTACCATTCAGAGAGAGAGAAAAATAGATAGAATTCAGTGAGTTACAGGAAAATAATTCCATCTAGGGTTTCTATGACGTCATAAATTACAAGACCAAAGTTTTTGCCATTGAATTTCCATCGTTTTGCAGAAGGCATCCTGGAAAATCAAACAACCACATCTGCCACATACTGTAGGGGTGAAAACACAACTTGAGACACTAAATAGCACAGATAAAAAGAGACACACACCAAGTATGTAAAGTTTTTTTTAAAAGCCAGATTTATTGAAGCCAAATCAAATGTGAAAAATGTTAATCCCTGCCCCTGAGGCTGGAGAGGTGGGGACAGCAATGCTGTACCTGAGACTGGAGAGGTGGGGACAGCAACGACTGTACCTGAGACTGGAGAGGCGGGGACAGCAATGACTGTACCTGAGACTGGAGAGGCGGGGACAGCAACGACTGTACCTGAGGCTGGAGAGGTGGGGACAGCAACGACTGTACCTGAGGCTGGAGAGGTGGGGACAGCAACGACTGTACCTGAGGCTGGAGAGGCGGGGACAGCAACTACTGTACCTGAGACTGGAGAGGTGGGGACAGCAACGACTGTACCTGAGACTGGAGAGGTGGGGACAGCAACGACTGGGGAGGCTGGAGAGGTGGGGACAGCAATGCTGTACCTGAGACTGGAGAGGTGGGGACAGCAACGACTGTACCTGAGACTGGAGAGGCGGGACAGGACTGTACCTGAGACGGGACAGCAACGAGGACTGGGGACAGCAACGACTGTACCTGAGACTGGAGAGGTGGGGACAGCAACGACTGTACCTGAGGCTGAGAGAGGGGGACAGCAACGACTGTACCTGAGACTGGAGAGGTGGGGACAGCAATGACTGTACCTGAGACTGGAGAGGTGGGGACAGCAACGACTGTACCTGAGACTGGAGAGCGGGACAGAGACTGTACCTGAGACTGGAGGCGGGGACAGCAACGACTGTACCTGAGACTGGAGAGGCGGGGACAGCAACGACTGTACCTGAGGCTGGAGAGGTGGGGACAGCAACGACTGTACCTGAGGCTGGAGAGGTGGGGACAGCAACGATTGTACCTGAGACTGGAGAGGCGGGGACAGCAACTACTGTACCTGAGACTGGAGAGGAGGGGACAGCAACGACTGTACCTGAGACTGGAGAGGTGGGGACAGCAACGACTGTACCTGAGACTGGAGAGGTGGGGACAGCAACGATTGTACCTGAGACTGGAGAGGCGGGGACAGCAACTACTGTACCTGAGACTGGAGAGGAGGGGACAGCAACTGTACCTGAGACCTGAGAGAGGTGGGGACAGCAACGACTGTACCTGAGACTGGAGAGGTGGGGACAGCAACGACTGTACCTGAGACTGGAGAGGTGGGGACAGCAAACGATTGTACCTGAGACTGGAGAGGCGGGGACAGCAACTACTGTACCTGAGACTGGAGAGGAGGGACAGCAACGACTGTACCTGAGACTGGAGAGGTGGGGACAGCAACGACTGTACCTGAGACTGGAGAGGCGGGGACAGCAACTACTGTACCTGAGACTGGAGAGGAGGGGACAGCAACGATTGTACCTGAGACTGGAGAGGCGGGGACAGCAACTACTGTACCTGAGACTGGAGAGGAGGGGACAGCAACTACTGTACCTGAGACTGGAGAGGTGGGGACAGCAACGACTGTACCTGAGACTGGAGAGGTGGGGACAGCAACTACTGTACCTGAGACTGGAGAGGTGGGGACAGCAACGACTGTACCTGAGACTGGAGAGGTGGGGACAATACGTATTATTTCTTTAATACGTACAAACAACAAACTCTTTTCTACTCACTGAGAGCTTTGTGTGGAGCAGTGTCTCTTTCAGTAATGGTAAAGCGTTTTAGATCTATTTTCTTTTAATTCTTATCTTTGTAGTAAGCTACGACTACAGTACGTTTTCATTTTTAAGTCCAAGGACATACTCGCACGTCATCTGTGACGTCACCTACTTCTGTTCAAATTATTCATTTCTTAAAGGCACAGTGCTCCCTTACATTGAACTTCGATCAAACTCGAGGCTAGCAAATGTAAACAAACTAGAATACTAATAAACAACGTATGAATGTTTTAACCACTTTAAAGATATTAACTTTGAGTTTTTAACATTTGGTTACTCTCATAAATACTTCAACATGTTGGCTACACAGAAACATTACATGAAGCCCAGAGTCTCGGCATGTAAGAACAAGCCCACCGTTCCAGTACATGGGGGAGCACACATTTTATTTTGGCTATACCGTGTCAGCATGCCAAGCGGCCCCCTCGAAACCTATAAATCCGTGTAGATAACTGTGGAAGAGTGGGGGAAATCACTGACACCGGAGACAGAAAGCTGGGTTTCTAAACACCCCTTGGGTGCACTATTTATTTCTCGCCACAAGGTGGCACTGAGACACCGTTGCTACCAACGATGGTAAAGGTGTCTCAGTGCTCACCTATAGCGCACACGCCATTGCAATAAATCATATGAAAACAGAAGGCAAAAAAAACAAAAACAAATACCAAAATCTACAAAATAAAGGTACTGCACTCAGCAGCCAAAACAAACCCCAGCCTTCGCTAGCCCGACGGCCGGGACTCATCCCCACGCTCACCCTGTTCCTCACTACCCTATACAATTCTGGGGTCTGCCCATTTATTTTCCCCCTACACACTTATTCTTTCTTTCGGCGTTGTCTTTTCTTTTTTTTTCAAGTCGCGCGCGGCTCTCTTCCAGCCCCGCTCTGTCTGTCCGTAGGGTCTGCTGGCCCATTCACTAAAATGTGGCAGACCTGAGGAAACAGTAGAGCATTATCTTATAGGGCCAACAATCACCCCAAGACCCGCCTCCCAGCCATTCAGAGAGAGGGAAAGTCCGCACCCCCTCTCCCACCTCCCCGTGTCACGGCCATGACTGACAGGCGGTTGTTGGACGACTGCTGCCCTCTTCCTGCAGCACTGTGAACACGCCAGCAGTCAGCACAGATCTCAGCCCTGCTACAATAAGAAAATTACAAAATTGCGTAATAGAAGCATCAAGATGAAGTTTTTAAATTTGCTTTGGGTTTTTGACAGAATAAATACTTATTGTATAATATGTACCGGTACTGATCCCGGCTACAGTGTGACGTTGGTTTTTGGATGTTCTATTCACCCCAAGTTTTTATTTTATTTTTTATCAGCATTTTAATTTTATAATACTCGCACGAGTTTCTTTGTTAAGCGACATTATTATTATTATTATTATTATTATTATTATTATTATTATTATTATTAATAATAATAATAATAATAATAATAATAATAATAATAATAATAATAATCTTCATTCTTGTGCAGTTATAGCCTACTATACAGTCTTGCCAGTCGGGTATGAGGATGCTGGCATTGCATGGTGCTGACACAAACCAGGGCATGGTATGGATTTTTACAAAAATCATGAAAACAATGTGGCACACTTTCATAACAGTGACAGAACAATGCAACACGATGCTGCAGACGTCGTGGAAACGAGGTAATTGCCAAGTGTGTGCTTGTGTGCGTGTGCGTGTGTGTGCATGTGTGTGTGTGTGTGCGTGTGTGTGTGTGTGTTTCAAACTCGCGTCCGTGTTTTTCAATATTTGACACAATAAAAATAAAAGCAGATTATTATTATTATTATTATTATTATTATTATTATTATTATTATTATTATTATTAATAAACATATTTTTATTTTTTATTACTAGTAGTAGTAGTAGTATGTAATAGCATTCACTGATATTCAAATATAACAGTAGTACAATACAGATTTTTTTTTTCTCTGCCCTGGCTGTCTTCGCCTTCCTTTTCGCATGTTACCGCTTTGTTTCCGCCCCTTCAAAATGTCACAGATACCGGCTGGGGATTGGTCAACAGCTGTTTTCATGTTGCTTTCGGCGGTCCCTCCTACTCCTGCGAAACCTCTCTCTGCCCCATTCGCGGATTGGAAATGGATAGTTTTAATTTCGGGATAAAGAAAATGCGATATGGAAACTAGCGATATTATCGTATAAACACTCTTTCGCAAGAGTGATCAGGGTTTGATTTGGTCTGGCCCTTAGTCTTTTCAAATAACGAAGACAGAATAACTAAAACAGAGGTCAGAGAACCATTGGCAAACTCAGATCACAACAGGTCCATGGACATGGTTTATTTAGAGTTTAGAGTTTATTTAAAGTCTGCCATAAAAGATTAATTCTCAAACTGAACGCAGTAGTGATCCAAGGAAATGCATGCACATGGATTAGGGAGTGGTTAACATGTAGAAAACAGAAAGGACTGATTAGAGGAGAAACCTCAAAATGGAGCGAGGTAACCAGTGGAGTACCACAGGGATCAGTGTTGGACCTCTGCTCTTCCTAATCTACATTAATGGCTTAGATTCTGATATAGTAAGCAAACTTGTTAAATTTGCAGATGACACAAAAATAGGAGGAGTGGCAAAAACTATTGCAGCAGCAAAGGTCATTCAAAATGATCTAGACAGCATTCAGAATTGGGCAGACACATGGCAAATGACATTTAATAGAGAAAAGTGTAAAGTATTGCACGGAGGCAATAAAAATGTGCATTATAAATATGGGAGATACTGAAATTGAAGAAGGGATCTATGAAAAAGACCTAGGAGTTTATGTTGACTCAGAAATGTCTTCATCTAGACAATGTGGGGAAGCTATAAAAAAGGCCAACACAATGCTCGGATATATTGTGAGAAGTGTTGAATTTAAATCAAGGGAAGTAATGTTAAAACTTTACAATGCATTAGTAAGACCTCATCTAGAATATTGTGTTCAGTTCTGGTCACCTCATTACAAAAAGGATATTGCTGCTGTAGAAAGAGTGCAAAGAAGAGCAACAAGAATTATCCCGGGTGATCTGATTCAAGCGTTCAAAATCCTAAAAGGTATAGACAATGTTGACCCAGGGGACTTTTTTGACCTGAAAAAAGACACAAGGACCAGGGGTCACAAATGGAGATTAGATAAAAGGGCATTCAGAACAGAAAATAGAAGGCACTTTTTTACACAGAGAATTGTGAGGGTCTGGAACCAACTCCCCAGTAATGTTGTTGAAGCTGACACCCTGGGATCCTTCAAGAAGCTGCTTGATGAGATTCTGGGATCAATAAGCTACTAACAACCAAACGAGCAAGATGGGCTGAATGGCCTCCTCTCGTTTGTAAACTTTCTTATGTTCTTATGTTCTTATAGGGCTGCAAAACTCTGGAATGATCTGTCTAGCTCTGTAAGGGAAGCACCAAGTGTCACTGCTTTTAAAACAAGATTAAAAACACACTTTTATAATGTAGCATTTTTATGCTAAAATATCAGTATCTGACAACAACAACAACAACAGCAATCAAGCCTTTATCTCCTTCACCTTATCTGAGAGCGATTCCAGAGAGCTTGGGATTTCAATGTACAGTGTAGCACCTTTGCCCTTCCTTGGTCTATAAAACCTTGGCTGGTATTGCTTGACTGTGTCAAGGTGCATGGATCATTCATTTATTAATGTACTATCTACCAACTGCATCAGCGCAGTTCACTCCAAGTGCAGTCTTTAAAAGCATGTGATCACATTAGCACTGGGAGGAACAAATTGCAACCTGTCGAGAGATAGGATCGAAACCAAGACAGAACACAACCTGACAATCCTACCAGATTTTCAAGGCGATCAATTAAAACAGAATGATCCATACTATCAAACGCAGCACTTCAATCTAATAGTATAAGAACCGAAGGTGTGCCCGTGTCAGAGGAGAACAACACATCATTAACCACTCTAATAAGAACCGAAGGTGTGCCCGTGTCAGAGGAGAACAACACATCATTAACCACTCTAATAAGAACCGAAGGTGTGCCCGTGTCAGAGGAGAACAACACATCATTAACCACTCTAATAAGAACCGAAGGTGTGCCAGTGTCTGAGGAGAACAACACATCATTAACCACTCTAATAAGAACCAAAGGTGTGCCCGTGTCAGAGGATAACAGCACATCATTAACCACTCTAATAAGAACCGAAGGTGTGCCCGTGTCAGAGGATAACAACACATCATTAACCACTCTAATAAGAACCGAAAGTGTGCCCATGTCAGAGGAGAACAACACATCATTAACCACTCTAATAAGAACCGAAGGTGTGCCCGTGTCCGAGGAGAACAACACATCATTAACCACTCTAATAAGAACCGAAGGTGTGCCCGTGTCCGAGGAGAACAACACATCATTAACCACTCTAATAAGAACCGAAGGTGTGCCCGTGTCCGAGGAGAACAACACATCATTAACCACTCTAATAAGAACTTAAGGTGTGCCCCGAAGGTGTGCCCGTGTCTGAGGAGAACAACACATCATTAACCACTCTAATAAGAACCGAAGGTGTGCCCGTGTCTGAGGAGAACAACACATCATTAACCACTCTAATAAGAACCGAAGGTGTGCCCGTGTCAGAGGATAACAGCACATCATTAACCACTCTAATAAGAACCGAAGGTGTGCCCGTGTCAGAGGATAACAGCACATCATTAACCACTCTAATAAGAACCGAAGGTGTGCCCGTGTCAGAGGAGAACAACACATCATTAACCACTCTAATAAGTGCTGTCTCAGTGCTATGACCAGACTAAAATTTCTTATATATTATGAACTGCAAGAAATTTGCTCAGCAACTACTCTTTCTAAAACTTTTGACAGAAATGGAAGAATTGAAAGAGGCCTCTAGTTATTAAGAACATTGTAATCTAAGGTAGATTTCTTGAGCAGTGGTTTTACTATTGCAGTCTTGAAATAGTTAGGGACACTACTTGATAAAAGGGAGCTATTCATATTATTTAATGCCATGGTTTTTATTTTGGAGAATACTTCTTTGAAAAGTGCAGTAGGGATAGCAGGCTGTGTGAGGCTGTGTGGTCCAGTGGTTAAAGAAAAGGGCTTGTAACCAGGAGGTCCCCGGTTCAAATCCCACCTCAGCCACTGACTCATTGTGTGACCCTGAGCAAGTCACTTAACCTCCTTGTGCTCCATCTTTCGGGTGAGACGTAATTGTAAGTGTAAGTGACTCTACAGCTGATGCATAGTTCACACACCCTAGTCTCTGTAAGTCACCTTGGATAAAGGCGTCTGCTAAATAAACACATAAATAAAACATGTAAAAGATCCTGGAGGGACATCACAGTAATGCATTTGCTATGGCTATGTTGAAAGAGTGTGCTTTTATAAAGAGTGTGTAGGTCCGTTTATAAAAGCAAGCAGACCCTGCCTTGAATTGTGGTGAGGTTTCCATTCTTCATAAGCTGTTGCTGATCTGAAGAAGCTCCAGTGAGTCACGCGTTCCGAGTGGAAATCTATCTGTGTGCTGGACACAGTGAGATACATTACTACGGGTACTACTTTACAATAAGCGGGGATTAGAACGCTACTGTCAGGGTGTGGAATGGGTTACCTAGCCAGGTTATTGCTGCTGAATCATTGCTATTCTTTAAGACACAACTTGACAAGGTTTTGAATTGTGGAACTGGATGAGCTCTGGTGGGCCAAGCCCTCCTCTCGGTCAAAATGTTTCTTATATTTATTCCTTATTCACATGATGTGACACCCTGGGTCTAAGTGTTGCGGAAGTATTTTATAACTGTTGTGGCAAAGTGTTTAGCCGTGTGCAGGTGCAGGTGATCAATAATCAGACAGACAATGATAATCCAGGTGCATTGGTAGTTTATTTGTAAATCCAATGGTTTGATGACCCAAATACAGTAAACAATGATGATGCTAACAGGCAATACAGCGGCGTGTATTGCTATGTTTATAATCCACGGGTTGGTCCCGAAATAATACACAGTCCCGTTAGTAAACACCCACACGTAACACAAAACACAAACACAAGTCCACAATGAGTGATTTAGTGCTTGTGGTGTAATTACAGTTTATTGTGAACATAAGTGCAGTGTTGTACAGGTTCATGCTGGCCTTAAGCAACAGCTCCTGGATTGTGTTTAGCCGACTAATATATCACAAACAGTCACAGTAGTTAGACACGACAAAACAAACAAACACTCACGGTATCACAATACATTGGTCCTTTTGGTTCAGCATTAACCATAGCAAAGGAACAGATCACATCACTACGTCCCCTTTTAAACTAGCACATCCATTCCTCCAATCCGCGGATGCCACACCGTTAACCTTCTGGGTCAATGGTTTAGTGTACCGTAGCTCTGCCCCCTTTCTAGATGGCCGAATTCCGCTGAACCCTAGGAATGAATTGTCGGGCCAACCAGTCCAGGGTACTCTATTCCCTTTACACAGCGCCCTCACAGGTCGGGAGGGAGATCTAACACCAAGAATCATTCGATCTCTGTCACACTGTGTATGGAGCAGTGGCGTAGCTAGGCTTGGAAATGTGGGTGGGCCCCAACTTAGGGTGGATGGGCAATGACCAAAGGTCTGATGTCACAGGAAATAGTTTACATTACAAAAATTATTTAAATCCATTAAAACTCTGAATACATCAAATATTTCCCTGTAAGTCCATTTAAAATGTTTGAAGAGACAACAGAATACATTTGAAAGTGCTTTAAAAATCCAAACATGTAGCATCACCACACCAGTGAGAACACAGCAATATTACACTGTAAGCAATTATTAAATATAATGAAAGCTAGTAAATTACTAACCATTGCCTAGTTAGTATCCTCTCAGCTCTGCTCCACCTTACAGGATAAGGCATCAGGGATTGCTGCTGAGTATTGCAATTATAGAGTTATACTCCAGAGAATCGCACAGGTCTCTTTCAAACGACAGGAGAGACAGCGTGTTCAAGTTACTTGTCAGTGTTGAGGCTCGCGCAGCTGTCTTGATCCTGATCACGGTGGAGAAGAGCCTTAAAAGTGCGTGCGTATTTGGAAAGATAATGAAGTGACAATCATCTCAAACTTCAATTTGTGTTGGATTATTTTTTGCCACAGTAGACTTGCGCTTTATTTGTTCAATGAAGACTAAAAACTTCAGCTTCATCCATATTAACGTTGTACAACAAAGTACATGCCAGTAATAGACGTTCTCTATTGCTGAATTTGTCCGATGTTGGCAGGCATGCAGACAAGGCTTTCATGAGACCACATCATATGTCATTTTCAAAGTGGCTGTTCAATTCACAAAGCTGACAATCTCAAATATAATTCCACATGCTCTCAAATCTTCATTAGAGTGCTCCCTGGTTGACTTTCCCAAAGATGAAGTAGCAAACAAACGACTCATCCAGTCAGTTTGGTCATTTTCTCTTAAATGAATGAATAATTAGCAGATTTGGAGGAAGAGGATGACATGTGAGTTGGTTTTGTGGCTTCATTATCTGTCCGTTGTCTTTTTAAAACATTAAATCGACTCATTTGTTTTGGCATGTTGCCTGCCGGACTACTATTAATTAGTCTGCAAGTTTAAAAAACTGCACATTTTAAATAAATCTGTGCCAGCTGCCTCACAAGCAGTCAATCAAACGCAGCTTGCACATTCATTGTGTGAGAGAAAGATCCCACCCAAACATTGCATCACAAAGACTTAGCTTTGATTGGCTAAAACCTGCGACATTTTCTCTATAGCCCTTTTGTCCTAAACTTGAGCTCCCACCTTCGGGGTGCACAGTTTGAAAAAAAAAATTAAAAATGTACCCATACTTAAACTTGGCATTCACATAGCCGCAGATCTGGGTGTGTGCTAAATGGGTGGGCCATTGCCCACCCAGGCCCACCTGTGGCTACGCCCCTGGTATGGAGTTAAATGTGCTTCCAATCTGAAACAAGCCCAATGTCTTTATCACTTCCCATGAAGCGGTGGCAGGTCTCCAGATCAGATGCATTATTGCCCTGGCTGCTAGCCTGAAACACAGCAGCATCTTTCACAATGTCTCACTGCTGTGTAACATTGGACACTGTTTCTGTTGTTGTAATCTTCTTATTAGATATCTTCTTACCAGGTATCCGTCAATGCTGCTCAATGCCAACAAACAAAGGCCATAAAAGGCAGTCCGTGCTAAAGGGTGCATGGATATTGCTCAGAGTGTCATGGTTCAGAGTTCTGCGTCTCCATTACTGAGACTGAATCATTGGTCTCTGTGGCTGTCTTTACGTGGCTATGAGCTTCATAAGTGATTCATTGTGATTCCTTGCTAGCTAGCAACATGGGCACAGTGTGAGCACAGTAGAGAGGGGCAATCAATAGGAATGCTATTGAAGGATTTGCACCAGTTCAAATCTTTACCTGTCTTGTTTTATTTTGAACTTTTCCATATTTTCTGTGTTAAGGAGCGTTGAGTCGAGTTCAGAAGCTTGTTTTTTGCCTGATGAAAATGAAGTGCAGGCTGGGTTTTAATGTCACACAATTGAACAGAAAAAGCAGCATTCTCTTTCTTCTGTGAATCAGTGCAGCGGTACTTGTGTGACTGCTGTGAGTCAGTGCAGCGGTACTTGTTTGACTGCTGTGAGTCAGTGCAGCGGTACTTGTGTGACTGCTGTGAGTCAGTGCAGCGGTACTTGTTTGACTGCTGTGAGTCAGTGCAGCGGTACTTGTGTGACTGCTGTGAGTCAGTGCAGCGGTACTTGTGTGACTGCTGTGAGTCAGTGCAGCGGTACTTGTGTGACTGCTGTGAGTCAGTGCAGCGGTACTTGTGTGACTGCTGTGAGTCAGTGCAGCGGTACTTGTGTGACTGCTGTGAGTCAGTGCAGCGGTACTTGTGTGACTGCCGTGAGTCAGTGCAGCGGTACTTGTGTGACTGCCGTGAGTCAGTGCAGCGGTACTTGTGTGACTGCTGTGAGTCAGTGCAGCGGTACTTGTGTGACTGCTGTGAGTCAGTGCAGCGGTACTTGTGTGACTGCTGTGATGGGTTCCTTGGTAATAATGGACCTCCTGTGTTTGTTATCCCTTCAATAGAAATCATGGAACATTGATGACATCTATTTCAATCGTAACTTACACAATCTAAGTAACAAATGTTAAAGAAAGAATTTGAACTGTAGCTTCAAAGCTGACGACTATGTGTGTTAGGAGAATTGGACTGGCCAGGAAACAGTAACATGTACCTGTAATGAAATGTGTGCAGTTTAACTTGTCTTCAAAATAAAATGTTGTACGGTTTTTATTGCAGGCATCGTGATCATATAAAATAAGATAATACTTACGCTTTTGACTCCTTTACATAAAAACATGCACGTGATGACATGATTACACTGTAATACATGCCAGTAAATAAACAAGCAAAGGATCTTCATCACTACGAAAGGGGGACCAGTGAGAATGTGGCTAATGTTGAAGATATAAGAACAAGCAGATGAGCTATTCCTGCAGCACAGCATGCACTTGCTTCATGGTACCTGTACAGTAAAAAGAAAGAATACTCATGTCAGGATTTGTCCTGTGACTTTATTTAAAAGTTTGACATACATGGTGAATTATATTATATGTTTCATACAAACTCACCTTCTAATTATAAACGAAAGGGCTCTGTTTGTATATGAAGATGTTCAATACGGTATATTAAGTTCATACATACATTATGCAACATGTATTGTCTTTCCACACAGGGGCTGCTGACCACCTGTTGAGCTGTGATCTGTATTATGACCACAGAGCTTAATATCCTTTCCACCAAGTGCACAGTAAATACAACCAAGGCTTTGTGATGCTGTGATTTGTATAAATATACCAAAGGAATGTATTGTGGAGGCGGGCTGCAGAGTTATTTCCGAGAGTGGGCAGACAGTTGTGATGAACTCGACTGTTGCAACAACTGCAGCTCAAAACAAGCCAGACGAGGACCCTCTGCACTGCACAGCTGAGCCAAGGAATCATTCATCGCAACCAGACACTCAGATGGGTCTTATCTTTCTGCAAGGAGACTGGCATCACACTGAGCAGCAGACACACGTTGTAGTTTATGCAGCTTTTGCACACAAGGGGTCCCAGAACAGCAGGCAGTGCAAGCCAGTTACAGCAGAGGCACGTACGCATGTTCCATAGTCAGTGGAGAAACGGTTGTCAGCTGGGAGCACATGCAGAAAGCATGAAGCTTTGGAATTATACAGCTAACGTTGTACATGTAATCCATCAGGCTTGATTTTCTGACAGAGGAAGATTTCTATACATATACAATCGGAATGCCCATTTCAGGAGGTGGGCACTGGAGATATTTCCGTGAGTGGGCAGCCAGCTGTGATGCACTTGACCTCTTCCACAACTGCAGCACAAAACAACAAACCTGTTGTCTGCTGTATCCTGCCCTCAATTCACCCTCCTCTCGTAAACACTTATCACAGTAATGTTGATATTCTAGACTCCCATAAATCTGGATGACTGCGCAGTGCTGGAGTTGTCAGTTTGAAATGACAGTGCAGGGAGAGTGGATTGCTGAGAGCTGGCTGCTGGCTTATCTGACATTCACACCTTGTTTATAGCAGACCTCATTTCTCTATATCAGCTCTTTTTATGTCCCAGTGACCCTCAGAGGGAACAATGGAGTTTATTCAACAAGGTGGCTTGGAAACATGCTCAATTGTTTTGTTCATTTTTATACAACTGTCTCAGCAATTTGATAACAGAAATAGGTTAAAGATATTTTAACAAGCTGCCCACAATTCATTATAAAAACTCCCATATTTCTGCTGAAGCTCTTTTGTATTTGATACCATACTGGACTTAAGCAGATGGATGTGAAGTCTGCTTTAGTTTAAATACTGTAAATCCATTCAAATTACACCCCGTGACCAGACAGCCATTTACCGTCACTGTGCACTATAACTGTATATTGCTATAGAACTGTAATGTCAGCTGGAATTACACTGCACAGGGACTGCAGTCCAACACCAGCACACATCAATACATGGCAGATCTATTTAGGTTAGTTATTTGTTTTACAGGGGATCACAAAATACTGCAATCAGTCACTAACTTTTAGATTAACATAATTTTCCTTAGCTTTGTTATCCAGTCGTGGCTGCATTTGGTCAGCTGCTCAGAATCAAAGAATGCATTGTAAATGATCGCATTAAGTAGCAAAGCCCCTGAAACGCATTTCACAATTAACAGGTTTCATGATACAAAAACATATGTTACTCTGAAAGGTGACTGATTTCTCACAGCATTTTGTCCCCTGAAAAATAAACGTCGAAAAACAGCAAACTTAACTGCATTAATCTCCATTCAAACTGCACTCTATACTCTATGCTTAACTGCATTAATCTCCATTCAAACTGCACTCTATACTCTATGCTTAACTGCATTAATCTCCATTCAAACTGCACTTTATACTCTATGCTTAACTGCATTAATCTCCATTCAAACTGCACTCTATACTCTATGTTTAACTGCATTCATCTCCATTCAAACTGCACTCTATACTCTATGCTTAACTGCATTAATCTCCATTCAAACTGCACTCTATACTCTATGCTTAACTGCATTAATCTCCATTCAAACTGCACTCTATACTCTATGCTTAACTGTATTAATCTCCATTCAAACTGCACTCTATACTCTATGCTTAACTGTATTAATCTCCATTCAAACTGCACTCTATACTCTCTGCTTAACTGCATTAATCTCCATTCAAACTGCACTCTATACTCTATGCTTAACTGCATTAATCTCCATTCAAACTGCACTCTATACTCTATGCTTAACTGCATTAATCTCTATTCAAACTGCACACTATACTCCGTATATTTTCATTCAAGGTACCGCTCCTATTGCCTTTATATTATGTCATTAAGGCTGTTTGATCTGAGTTCTCTTGTGTTGCAATCCTGCTTCATTAAAATCTACATCTCAATCTGTCTCTGGAGACAGTCCACGTGCACAGGAACACATCTGAACAGGCTTGGTAGTGCACTGAGTCAGACACTAGGGGGCGATCTAATATATAGAGTGAGAACCCAGGTGTGTTTGTGAATGAGAAAACCTGACAACAAGCTGACAACAGCCTGAATCAGAAAACAGACATATCTGTGCCATTTCACTGCAGTCTTAAGACAGGGCTAAGTATACGTTTAGCCTTACAAAGCTGTATCTACCATGTGTCATTTCAGCCAATTTAAACTTGTTCTTAAAAGGAAAGCAATACATATACACTGTGTTCCAGTTTTATTTCATCTGTTCTGCCTATTGTTTGTTTTTTTAACAAGATTACATGTTTTGTTATAGGTAAGCTGGGGAGACTGTATTAGGAAGTATATAAAGTAGAAAGATTGTAAGGTAATGTTAAGTAAGGAAACCTAACCACACATGATAAGCTGCCTGTTATTGTGCCATGAAAAGGGTAGACTAGGGGATAGTGACTGCAGCGGCAACCACGAAAGCAAGGACCACTGTGCCAATGCATCAGGGAATGAATGTGCTTTCTCATTTCAACCAAGAAAGCAAGGAGCACTGTGCCAATGCATTAGAGAATGAATGTGCTTTCTCATTTCAACCAAGAAAGCAAGGACCACTGTGCCAATGCATCAGGGAATGAATGTGCTTTCTCATTTCAACCAAGAAAGCAAGGACCACTGTGCCAATGCATTAGAGAATGAATGTGCTTTCTCATTTCAACCAAGAAAGCAAGGACCGTGTGCCAATGCATCAGGGAATGAATGTGCTTTCTCATTTCAACCAAGAAAGCAAGGACCATGTGCCAATGCATCAGGGAATGAATGTGCTTTCTCATTTCAACCAAGAAAGCAAGGACCACTGTGCCAATGCATTAGGGAATGAATGTGCTTTCTCATTTCAACCAAGAAAGCAAGGACCACTGTGCCAATGCATTAGGGAATGAAGTGCTTTTATTGAAGTTTTATTGCTCTGAGCACACTCTTAAACTCAGGGGAGAAGTTTAAAGAGGACAGAGATGTTTTAAACTCCTGTAAGTGGATTGTTCATGCACTGGGCTTGCAATGTATCCAGATGACTTTTAATTATCAAGAAAATCACACAGACTCATTTAATTTGAAGTTTTAACAAATCAGAGCAGTAATAGTGCTCCTTCTGTTTATTAAATGATTAATAATGGATCTAGTGGTTGCAAGTCACTTTGGATCCCTGCTAATAGGCAATCTGGGCGTTTCCAGTGCCTTTACAGGTTTAACAGCATTAATACTTCAACACAGTAACACAGGTATGGTTATCACATACCCAGCCCTTAGGCTAGACATGCAAACCGCTAAAGAAGCCTCTCCTTTGATTCCCACATCTCCTCCGTGGTCAAATCTTCCTTCTACCATCTTCGAAACATCTCCAAAGTCCGCCCCTACCTTTCCCTCCCGGTTGCGGAGATACTTTGTCATGCGTTTGTCTCCTCTCGACTCGACTTCTGCAACTCTCTATATGGTGGTCTCCCGGCATGCACCATAAACCAACTGCAGCTAGTTCAGAATGCCACTGCCAGGATCCTTACCAGATGTAAAAAATGTGATCACATCACCACCCGTCTTGCCCAGCTGCACTGGCTACCTGTAAAGTTCAAGATTATTTTCAAAACTCTCCTGCTCACCTAAAATGCCCTTCATCACACAGGTTCTGAGTACCTCCTCAACCTGCTATGTCCCTGCCCGCAAGCTGAGGTCCTCCGACTCTGGCCTGCTTGTTATCCCCAAGCAAAAGTGCACCACACTTGGAGAACGCTCGTTTAGCTTCATGGCTCCGACTCTTGGGAACTCTTGCGCACTTATCCCAAAATGTATGTGAATTAGAAAATTGGCCAGCAGGTGACGCGAGGGCAATTGGGTTTGTGTCCTCGATTGCCAGTGCTTGTAGTTCTGGGACGGGACTGCGAGCAGTTTAAAGATTGGTTGGCTGCTGTGACGGCCCCGTCTTCCCTATTGGCTAAGAAAGAGGAAGTAATTGGAGAGATCTTCCCCTTTCGCGACCCGGCATGGTATTGCCATAGATTTAGACCCCGAAAAACTAAACGGGAACGCCAGGCCGCTAAGAATGAGGGCTGGCAATGGAGGGAGTCCGAGAAGTTTCAGGTGGGGGCGATTGGTGAAGAGTCTGTGGGGGAGGCCGCGGAGTCAGCGCAGGGGTCTGGCGCTGCTGCCTCCGCTCAGGACCGACCTGATCCCGAGCTGGAAGCCATGGGAGCTGATTTTTAGCTTGCTCCTGTGACTTCCGACTCGAGCAAGGGCGTGCGACGTGCTGGGCAGGTTCTTTGACCAAGCAGTGGTGGTTAACGGTCGGGTGGTCGAGCCCAGACACGCTGCAGCGTACCCTCACTTTGAAATTAATCGAGATCTGTTGTACCATGTTGAGAAATTACCACAGACTGGGGAAGTGCGTCACCAATTGTTCAGTCCTCAACCCTTTAAGGAGGATTTGTTGCAGCTGGCTCACGCTATTCCCCTGTCTGGTCATTTGGAAAGGGACAAGACCAAAACTAGGCTTGTGACACGGTTCTATTGGCTGGGGCTGGATGGTGACGTCAGGCGTTTTTGCGAACGCTGTGGGGAGTGTAAGAAGGCTAGCCCTAGAGCCGTCCCACGAGCTCCATTGGTGCCATTGCCCCTAGTGGAAGCTCCGTTTGAACGTATCGGAATGGATATAGCTAGAGCTATATCACACACCTATTGGTCATTCTGGATTACTCTACGCATTATCTAGAGGCCATTCCCTTCTGATCTGCATCTGCTAAATCGGTTGCCAACGAGCTAGTGAAGGTTTTCCCCGGGTGGGGATCCCCAAAGAAATAATGACCAACCAAGGCACCAACTTTATGTCCCGGCTAGTCAGCGGAACACGTAAACTTTTGGGGATTAAGACCATTAGGACCTCAGTTTTTCACCCTCAGACCATTGGTCTTGTGGACCTTGAGGACCCTCAAAAACATGTTGCGCAGATTTATTGACAGTGACGTGCGCTACTGGGACCAGCTGATTCCTCCCCTTCTCTTTGCTATCAGAGAGGTACCTCAGGCTTCTACAGGGTTTTCACCATTCGAGCTGCTGTATGGGCGGAGTCCCTGGGGTGTGCTCGATCTGGTCAGAGAGATGTGGAAGGAACAGTAGGATAATTCGACCAATACTGTCCGGTATGTGTTGGACCTGCACAAATGTATTGAGTCTGTGGGAAAATGGGAGCATGACAATTTGCAGCAGGCTCAATGCAGACAGGAGACCAAATATAACAGGGGGGCCTGGTTATGCATGTTTCAGCTAGGAGATAAAGTGCTTCTATTGTTACCCAGCTCTGAGTCTAAACTTCTGGTGAAGTGGCAAGGACCTTATGAGGTTACACACCGGGTTGGGACGATGGATTATGAGATCTGCCAGCCAGAGCGATGGAGAGAAAAGCACATTTATCATGTAAACCTCTTGAAGCCCTGGTTGCAACAGAAGGCTTTGTTAGTGGCGCAAGCAGATGACGTCACAGACCTGGGACCTGAACTTTCAGTGTTGGCGAAAAAGGGGTCGGTAAAGATTGCAGATAATCTGACACCAACACAGAAATGTCAGGCTTGGACGCTGGTGGTGGAGTTTCCTGATGTATTTTCCCCCGTCCCGGGGCAGACTCAAGCAGCCCACCATCACATTGAAGTTGAGCCAGGGGCGCCAGTTCGCCAGAGGCTGTACCACATACCTGAGCTCAAAAGGCAGGTAATAAAGGTGGAGATTGACAAGATGCTCAGACTGGGTGTAATGTGGAGTCCCAAAGTGACTGGAACAGTCCGATTGTTTTAGTGGATAAGCCGGATGGGTCAACTCGATTTTGCATTGACTTCAGGCGAGTTAATGAGAAATCGATGTTTGATGCTTGTCCCATGCCTGGGGTAGATGAGTTGCTGGAGCCTCTAGGTACGGCTCATTTTATAACGACACTGGATTTAACGAAGGGGTACTGGCAGATACCCCTAACCCCGGAATCCAGAGAGAGGACGGCATTTTTGACTCCCTTCGGGTTGTACTAATTTAGGACCATGCCCTTTGGGTTGCACGGAGCACCAGCCACTTTCCAGCGCATGATGGATCACATTTTGCGGCCCCATCAGCAGTACGCCGCTGCTTACATAGATGACGTGGTTGTCCACAGTGAGGATTAGCCTCGAACCGGTATCTTTTCAGATAATAAAAAAGCTTACATCCTAATTTTTATAACTAAGCTCTCATTATTTTCTTTAGATAATGAGGTACATACTCCTGTCGTTCTTAAAGCACGTTCCGTTGGTTATCATTCAAGGTTGATACACAGCAAATACAAATCCTGCTTTTAAGAGCCAACACCGAATCCTGCTTTGAGGTGCCTAAAACGAATCCTTATCTCTTCAAGGTCTAATGCCCTTCCAGAAATCTACTGTGTGTCAAGACAGACTTTTAACTATTTCACTTGTAAACTCTACAGTTTTCCTGTAAATAAATACCTCTGTTTATTACTGCAGTAAAACTTAAATAAATGCAACACTGTGGTCCTCATGCACTAAACAGCGGTGACGTGTTTTGCACGCAGTAAGCCCCTTTACTGCGTGCTTTGTACACCTGCTGTATTCACTAACCAGTGGCAGGCAACCTAGCGCCTGAAAAAATGCTTGTGGAAAAAGTACCACGTTTGAGTCATTTAAATATAAATGAGTGGAAATGTATTAAGATCACGTCACAAAATACCGCGAGGGAGGTATTTGATATGCAAGCCATATTCACTTAAAGGTGCTAACTTTACTAGGTGCCTCAGCATGTGTTAAAAGTACCGCTTATTGAAACCAGGCTGTGTCACAGAACCAGCAGAAGAACTGCACAGAAGAGCGAGAAGAAGAGTCAGGGAGAGAGTATTTCGGACCAGGCAGACATTACTAGGGCTGTGTGAGGAGGAGGTAATAACTAGATACAGACTGAGCACAGATCATACTAGCCCCGGAAAATTCACAACATCACGAATTTCACAGAAAAATATCATGAAAAATATACTCTTCACCTCCCTTGTTTATTTCATAATTTTATCAAGTAGAAGCAGCGCTACAGTAGCTGTCCGGAGTCAATGCCGTGCATTTGGTGAATTCCGCATACTGTACAAAGACATAACATGCAAGTTAGAGGCGGGAAGTTTAAAATGGTTGTTTAAACAGTGTTGATTTATTAGCTTGCAGTGTATGATTAACATTAAAAATGCAAACAGCTGACAAATCAAAAAGCTAAATTAATTTCAACAGAAGATCGCGTTCAGCACTACGAATAGGGGACGTTGCATGCAGATGGTGGGATTCTGTTTTGCTCATCTTGTAATGTGTCTTTGGATCATATAAGAAAGGGCACTATTGACACGCATCTTGACAGTGCAGTAAACAAAAACAAGAAAATCAAACTTGCAGTTCAGGCTAAACAATTACCGAACAAGCAGGACATTATCACAGGATTGTTTAAAAAGAGCACAGAAAGTGGAGAAGCACGTAATGTCAACACGTTGAATTAGTGGAAGTCTTTGCAGCCTTTTAAATGAAAACAATCCCTAATTGTGGAGCCATGCCGAACAGTGACACACCCAGACCAGAGTATCTCCCTAAAGTGTCTTTTATAAAGAAAAACAAAAGCTTTGTTTTTTGTTTATATTATTATTATTTGTTTATTTAGCAGACGCCTTTATCCAAGGCGACTTACAGAGACTAGGGTGTGTGAACTATGCATCAGCTGCAGAGTCACTTACAATTACGTCTCACCCGAAGGACGGAGCACAAGGAGGTTAAGTGACTTGCTCAGGGTCACACAATGAGTCAGTGGCTGAGGTGGGATTTGAACCGGGGACCTCCTGGTTACAAGCCCTTTTCTTTAACCACTGGAACACACAGCCTCAAAATGTAGTGGTCAACAATTACTTTTATTGTTTTCTCTCCAATTTAGTAATGTCCAATTATTTTTAGGCTCAGCCCAACTCTACCACCCCCGCGCTGACTCGGGAGGGGCGAAGACGAACACAGGCTGTCCTCCGAAGCGTGTGCCGTCAGCCGCCCGCTGCAGACTCACCATGCATCCACCAAGAGCTACAGTGCAGCCCTGGGCAGCTTACAGGCAAACCTGCAGGTGCCCGGCCAGACCACATGGGTCGCTGGTGCGCGGTGAGCCGAGGACAACCTGGCCAACCTAGCTCTCCCTCGGCCAGTTGAGCGCCGCCCCCTGGGAGCTCCCGTCCTCGGTGGGCAAAAGAATAGCCTGGACTCGAAGCGGTGACATCCAGACTATAGGGCGCATCCTGCACTCCATCGCGGAGCGCCTTTACTGGATGCAAAAAGCTTCGGTTTTGTAATTTCAGGTTTGCAGTTAACATTTCCCGTGTTTAATATTTTGGGATTAAAGGCAGCAAAATAGTTTATGGGAATTACACCATTGTAATGAATGTGTCAACATACTTTATAAAGGTTTACAAAACTTGAAAATGTTGCTGAATATGTAATTGAAGGTTGTTTTTAAAAAATCTTTTTTTTTTGCAGCCAACACAGACCATTTTAAACGACTCTTGTTTCAGCTAAAGTTTGTTTCATTTTTAAAGATTGTTTCAATTGTTTCGAGTTCCAGTGTTCCAATGTACTCGTACATCCTCAGACAGGCCGTGTATATGCAACACTTTCGGCTATGTTAATATATTTATATAGTCACCATGTACTTGTGATATTTAAGTAGGCTATGCTTAAAATAGCTTTAAAATATACAAAATAAACTGTAAATGTCCAATCAGTGAATGTACACAGAGTGCGAGTTGAGGTGCAGTCATAAATACAAGCAATCAAATGGCATCTAATGTTAAAAAAGCGATGTTTCGCCAAACACCTTTTGAAATGTAAATAGTGAACTTTTAATTGACTGAGCGAGTGCTTTGCTGACTTTTGATTAATATTACAAAATAAATCAGAGGGAGATCAAGTTGAACAAACACATATGTATTTGATTTGCAGGGTTAAACATAAATGTTCCATTAACAATGACTTTCTGTGCTTTCACTATCTCACAGGACGCTGTGATTTCATTGATGTTAATGTTCTCGCTGATTCAGCACCAAAAAGCCTTTCATAATTCCCCTCCAGCAGGTAAAGAAGAGGTCACAGAATGGGTTCATTTTCCTGCAGTAGGTCCTCACTGTGCACTACAGTTATTAAATACACTTTACACTTTATTGTCTTGCTTTTTTAAACATAATATTTTAATTTTGTACTATTTCAATCTTTCTGGAATATCTGCTTTTAACTCAAGGACTACTTGTAGATCAAGTCTTATTACTTACTCCAAATAAGACACATGACTGTGAATCCATTATACTATAGGCTTGTTAATATTGAGAAATATAACAGCATTATTAAGACTTATGTTGTTATTACTATTTTTAATACACTAAAGCCCCAAACAGCAACACTTGGTTCTATTTAGTTCAAACATCTTATTTCTCTTCAGAGAGTTCATTTCATTCTGTTCCTTATTAGATTAAAACCTCTGTGCTTAGTTGCAATAAAAATCGAATAGGTATAACATAGTGTAACAGGGCGAGGAGCCCTGTACATGATTGTTTATTTAATTTAGAACGGGGTACCCCTCCACCCCTGTGCAGTTTATTATTTTGTGTTTGTATTTTGTATTATGATTTATTGTATGTATATATATATATATATATATATATATATATATATATATATATATATATATATATATATATGACGGCAAAAGCCGTATTTTGTTTTGGATTTGGCAGCGTGGATGGGAAGCCCCATCCACACAGAAACCTTGTGCAGCAGGTGAACATGCATAAAAGTCTACAGCTTTCTGTGCTCTGGGTGGGTGTTTGGAGGAGTGAAGGAGAGAGAGAGAGCGAGCCAGGAGAAAATGATAAGAACATAAGAACATAAGGAAAGTGAAACAAACGAGAGGGATTGCCATTCAGCCCATCTTGCTCGTTTGGTTGTTAATGCCAACTTATTGATCCCAGAATCTCATCAAGCAGCTTCTTGAAGGATCCCAGGGTGTCAGCTTCAACAACATTACTGGGGAGTTGGTTCCAGACCCTCACAATTCTCTGTGTAAAAAGGGGTGCCTCCTATTTTCTGTTCTGAATGCCCCTTTATCTAATCTCCATTTATGACCCCTGGTCCTTTTTTCTTTTTCAAGTCAAAGAAAGTAAGGGGTTGACATTGTCTATACCTTTTAGGATTTTGAATGTTTGAATCAGATGATCCCAGGGTGTCAGTAGTCTTCTTTGTTCAAGACTGAATAGATTCAATTCTTTTAGCCTGTCTGCATCTTTATCGACATGCCTTTTAAACCGGGATAATTCTGGTTGCTCTTCTTTGCACTCTTTCTAGAGCAGCAATATCCCTTTTTGTAACGAGGTGACCAGAACTGAACACAATATTCTAGGTGAGGTCTTACTAATGCATTGTCAGAGTTTTAACATTACTTCCCTTGATTTAAATTCAACACTTCTCACAATATATCCAAGCATCTTGTTAGCCTTTTTATAGCTTCCCACATTGTCTAGATGAAGACATTTCTGAGTCAACATAAACTCCTAGGTCTTTTTTTCATAGTTCCTTCTTCAATTTCACTATCTCCCATATGATATTTATAATGCACATTTTATTGCCGCATGCAATACTTTATTTTTTTTCTCTATTAAATTTCATTTGCCATGTGTCTGCCCAATTTTGAATGCGGTCTAGATCATTTTGAATGACCTTTGCTGCTTCAACAGTGTCTGCCACTCCTCCTATTTTTGTGTAGTCTGCAAATTTAACGAGTTTGCTTACTATATCAGAGTCTAAATCATTAATGTAGATTAGGAATAGCAGAGGACCTAATACTGATCCCTGTGGTACACCACTGGTTACCTCCTCCATTCGAGCGGGGTTTCTCCTCTAATCAGTACTTTCTGTTTTCTACATAAATCTTTTTAACCACTCCCTAATCCATGTGCATGCATTTCCTTGAATCCCACTGCGTTCAGTTTGAGAATTAATCTTTTATGGGGACTTTGTTAAAAAAGCTTTCTGGAAATCTAAATAGACCATGTCCATGCTTTGCAGTTGTCCATTTTCAATGTTGCATCCTCTAAAAAAAAAGTCAAGTAGGTTAGTTAGACATGATCTCCCTTTCCTAAAACCATGCTGGCTGTCTCCCAGGATATTGTTACCATATAGGTAATTTTCCATTTTGGATCTTATTATAGTTTCCATAAGTTTACATATAATATAAAGTCATGGCTTATTGGTCTGTAGTTACCTGGTTCATCTTTTTGTCTCCCTTTTTGTGGATCGGTATTACGTTTGCTATTTTCCAGTCTGTCGGTACAACCCCTGTGTCCCCGTGTGAAGAGACTGTTGCATGATCTTGGTTGCACGCTTGTAAATAACTTCTTTCATTTCTTTGAGTACTATTGGGATGCCCAGTCGGGGGATTTGTTTATTTTAAGAGCTCCTAGTCCCTTTAACACTTCTGCCTCTGTTATGCTAAAGTTATTTAAAACTGGATAGGAACAGGTCGACATGTGGGGCATGTTGTCCGTGTCCTCCTTTGTAAAAACCTGTGAAAAGTAATCATTTAATATATTTGCTATTTTTTTTTCTTGATCTATGATTTTGCCATTTGTGTCTCTTAGACATTTAACCTCCTCTTTGAATGTTCTCTTGCTGTTATAATATTGGAAAAACATTTTGGAATTGGTTTTAGCCCCTTTAGCAATATTGATTTCTATCTCCCAAAGCGAAGGAACAGATTGCGATTCTCCATCCCCTTTTTATGCTGTCACACATGACCCCTTGGTAAACGAGTGCAACCGCCTCTCCAATCTGTGGTTGCCACGTCGCTTCCCTTCCGGGTCAATGTGTTCTTTCAATGGAGTCTCGTCTTCATCCAGACTGGCCGACTTCCCGACCCTGGGAAAGAACTGTCAGACCAGCCCGTCCAAAGAACTCTGTTCTCGCTGCTTAGCGCCCTCACAGGTCAGGAGGGAGATTTATAACCAAGAATCACTGTATTTCTGTCACAGGTTTGGAGCTTTCAGCAGGTCGGCCTGACCTTACACATTCACAAATAATATTTTTCTACTGTTATACTAGAATAAACAGAAATATGGAATCCTACAATATTCTCATAGACTAATACAGAGTACATTATAACATTTTTTTCTGAATAGTGTGTTTTAACCATTTGTTTAATATTTCTGATGACTTTATATTCTTTAAAATACATTACAGTCATTACAATATTTGTTGCAGTTTCACAAATGTTCAGTTTGTATCCCAAAGATCAGCCTGTTTCTAGTAGCTGTCACAGTCTTGGGTCAGTTTCTGCTCTCAGTGAGTCTGTCAAAGCCACCACAGGTGTGGGTGTGTGGCGGAGTGTCCCGCCCCTATTTATTATTATTTGTATTTTTGTTTGCGGCGCGGATAAAAGCAAACATGTCTTTTATTATTATATTTAAAAACCCTGTGAGGATGCATGGCTGATCAGCTACTGATTATTTAACTAGCTGACAGTCATGCATCCTTACCAAACGGCGATTGCAGACTCTGGCCGAGGGGTAATAAGATAATTAACAACTAGTTAATCCCTCGGCCAGAGTATATTCAGTTCTGCAGCTCTCTGCACTCAGGGTTGAGTGTAGAGAGAGGGAGTATGGGGAGAAGCGAGAGAGAGAGGCGAGAGCATATAAAATTAACAATTGCTATATTTAAAAAAAATATACTTGTTTCTATTTGTTTGGCCATCGAATAAAATCCCGCGCCTTTTTTTGTTTTGTGTTTTGTGTTTTGTTTAAATCTTTTTGTTTCTGTTTATTTACTTAATAAATCCATTGGAGTGCAATAGCATTCAGCTTCACCCGCCCATCCACTGTTTTGGTTTGAGTTACTTCCTGGTCCGTGACGTCATCAACCTCACCACTGCGAGCCAGACTGTCACAGGGTGACAGTCTTTAAAATCCTGATACCTGCAAAAAACTTCAATCTTGTTAGCTGGGCTCCCTTCTCTACATTCTCATTCCCATCATCAGTGGGAAGACTTCAAATAAATTAAGCTGTTTCTATCAAAGAGCCATCCATCTGTGCTGCATACACCTTTCACTCAAAAAAGGTGCTCGCACCTTGTGCAAGGGAAGAAGGATTTTAGAGTCACTCGTGGCTGTGCCAATGCATCAGGGAATGAATGTGCTTTCTCATTTCAACCAAGAAAGCAAGGACCATGTGCCAATGCATCAGGGAATGAATGTGCTTTCTCATTTCAACCAAGAAAGCAAGGACCATGTGCCAATGCATTAGGGAATGAATGTGCTTTCTCATTTCAAACATATGTTTTACATTTTTAAAACAGCTATATGGGTGTTTCTTGTAAATGATAAAGTATTGATATAACAACTGGATGGTCAACAATGCCTGTACTGTGATACTATAGTGATTACAGAAGGCTAAACCATCTTCCCGCTGGGTAAAAGGCTCCATGTTCTCCCTGGGATGAGGATGGACTCACAGATTTGATGGGAAGGTCCACTTTCAGACCCGAAGTCAGTGCTGTCCTTTCTATTCCACCAGTCTGGATTTCCCATTAGATTACTACACTAAAACACATAGCTGTTTATTTCCTTCTCATCACCTGTAAACTCCCCCGTGCTGAAAAACACATTACATAATTGCATAGCGATCTTATCTAAAAATGCAGCATTAAATAAACCATGACATTCTTCCCAATCTACATTGAGATCAGCTGGCACCAGCATGAGCAGAGTCTGAACAGCAAAGCCAGCCTGTGAGCTGGGTCTGGCAGGAGATTGGGATCTGGGATCGCTATGTGAAACATTTACTCACATGGGACAGTAATGGAATTGTCAATAGTGTTCTAGATATGAAATGGGATCGGCCACTTGCACGGACTTGTCTAGAATATGTGCCACAGTCTGAAGACTGAGGTGGAAAAGTCCCAGTTTCACTATGGTCAGAACATTCCTGAAGACTGTCATGCCAGTACCACCACCGCCTGCCTCAGAACGGAGGGATGCTATGGTTAATTCAGAACTCCCCTGACATGCATTTCAATTTGCTATGGTTTGGTTCAGAGCATCCCCTGACATGCATTTCAATTTGCTATGGTTAGTTCAGAGCTCCTCCTGACATGCATTTCAATTTGCTATGGTTAGTTCAGAGCTCCCTGACATGCATTTCAATTTGCATCCTATGGTTAATTCAGAACTCCCCTGACATGCATTTCAATTTGCTATGGTTAGTTCAGAGCTCCCCTGACATGCATTTCAATTTGCTATGGTTAGTTCAGTAACCTGACAGCATCCCCTGACATGCATTTCAATTTGCTATGTACTGTCTCTGTCACTGTAGGTCAGTTTGGGAAGAAGCACATATCATGGTAAACATTTAACAATTTTGTTACACATATCCCCTGTCACGGCAAAGAATACAAAATCAGACAGCTATTTGTGAAAAAAAGCAAAAAAGAGGCTCCCCTGCTCTTATTACTGAAGAGGTGTTGTCTCCTGCAGTTTGGGCGAGAGGACCGTGAAGCACATACAATTTAACAATTTGTTACTGAATATCCTGAGCTGCTCAAACTGTGTGAAATGAGTTCTTACTTATAATGCAAGAAGACATTCTACACACACACAACATGATTACAACCTTAATATCCCAGTAAATAAACAAGCAAAAGATCTTCATCACTACGAAAGGGGGACCAGTGATAATGTGGCTAATGTTGAAGATATAAGAAAAAGCATGATGAGATGTAAAACCAAGGTCCTATTGTACACAGCAGCAGTTGTGAAACATAGTTCCTTTGTAAGTCGCTTTGGATAAAAACATCTGCTAAAATTAATAATAATAATAATAATAATAATAATAATAATAATAATAACTTTTGAATACCATAGAAATGAAGATTGTATTCCAGGAACTGCTATAACAGTAACTCTAGAACTCTGCTGTTCTGAGAAGATGTACAGGAATTGTCAAAAATACTCTCAGGGATTGGTTGATTTCTGTACCTAGTTCTCTACATATCTAGGTATTTAAAGACTGTTGGCCAGGCTCTACAGATATGTCCAGATTATGATAACTTGTGTTAGAATGTCACAAATATATAGCTAGAAACCTGCTTATAAACATAAGTACATGCAAACACATGACGGATGATAAGGGGCCCTGGAATTGACCCCTGGAATTACACCTGGGTAACCCTCAGGAACAGTCATGGCGTGTATTGAGGTCCAGCCCAGTGAGCAGGAAATGTAACAGCAGCTCATTCTGATTAGCAAACTGGAAAGCCTGGGTCTTCAATGCTGAAGTTCCACACAGCCCAATCTAGACACATCTATACTGTGCTATTGTATTACCAGCCTCCCCTACAGGCACCATGGCACTGCTTTCAACTAGGTTTCAGTTGGCTGCAGCAATAATTACATTAGGGTAAATATACTTCTCAGGAATTTCATCAAGCCATGAGCGAGTGGATTATACAGTTGTAGTAAAGAAAGGGACTTCCGCTTTGCGGTCTGTAATACAAGTGATGATCCTCTGCACGTGTGCAAAGCAGTGAGATTCAGTGAGACAATCTGCTCTCTCCACTAGCCCACCCCCGAACCCAGCTAACAGCAATGGTGATGGTACTGTACTAAATTCAAAACAAACAGACCACCTTAATAACACATTTCTTTGTTCAAACATCATGGAGGTTTCTCAACTCTCATGTGGTTACCAAGAACAATACTAGAATAAAATCTGTTTCCTTATTGCACTTCATAAAAATAGTTCAACAACAACTCATTAAATGTTCCTAGATTATGGTGATAAGGGGACAATAGAATCAATTGTATCTTAAACTAAAACAGAACATTATCTACCTTTTCCCTTGTCTGTATAAGAGCTTTCTTACAAAGGCAGCTGGACCCATTGGTCTCAGCCAATCAGATTCAGAGCCATCGCTGTAGCTGTAAAATTCCAAGAGCACTAAGACTCAGCAGCAAGAGGCAGTGCACATTCTGTACTGAAGACTGAGGCTCTGTCTGTACACTGCAGCATCCCCATTCTGTACTGAAGACTGAGGCTCTGTCTGTACACTGCAGCATCCTCATTCTGTACTGAAGACTGAGGCTCTGTCTGTACACTGCAGCATCATCATTCTGTACTGAAGACTGAGGCTCTGCCTGTACACTGCAGCATCCTCATTCTGTACTGAAGACTGAGGCTCTGTCTGTACACTGCAGCATCCTCATTCTGTACTGAAGACTGAGGCTCTGTCTGTACACTGCAGCATCCTCATTCTGTACTGAAGACTGAGGCTCCTGCAGCATCCTCATTCTGTACTGAAGAAGACTGCAGCATCGTCATTCTGTGTACTGAAGACTGAGGCTCTGCCTGTACACTGCAGCATCCTCATTCTGTACTGAAGACTGAGGCTCTGTCTGTACACTGCAGCATCCTCATTCTGTACTGAAGACCGAGGCTCTGTCTGTACACTGCAGCATCGTCATTCTGTACTGAAGACTGAGGCTCTGCCTGTACACTGCAGCATCCTCATTCTGTACTGAAGACTGAGGCTCTGCCTGTACACTGCAGCATCCTCATTCTGTACTGAAGACCATTCTGAGGCTCTGTCTGTACACTGCAGCATCCTCATTCTGTACTGAAGACTGAGGCTCCTGCAGCATCCTCATTCTGTACTGAAGACTGCAGCATCCTCATTCTGTACTGAAGACTGAGGCTCTGTCTGTACACTGCAGCATCCTCATTCTGTACTGAAGACTGAGGCTCTGTCTGTACACTGCAGCATCCTCATTCTGTACTGAAGACTGAGGCTCTGTCTGAGGCTCTGTCTGTACTGAAGACTGCAGCATCGTCATTCTGTACTGTACTGAAGACTGAGGCTCTGCCTGTACACTGCAGCATCCTCATTCTGTACTGAAGACTGAGGCTCTGCCTGTACACTGCAGCATCCTCATTCTGTACTGAAGACTGAGGCTCTGTCTGTACACTGCAGCATCCTCATTCTGTACTGAAGACTGAGGCTCTGTCTGTACACTGCAGCATCCTCATTCTGTACTGAAGACTGAGGCTCCTGCAGCATCCTCATTCTGTACTGAAGACTGCAGCATCCTCATTCTGTACTGAAGACTGAGGCTCTGTCTGTACACTGCAGCATCCTCATTCTGTACTGAAGACTGAGGCTCTGTCTGTACACTGCAGCATCCTCATTCTGTACTGAAGACCGAGGCTCTGTCTGTACACTGCAGCATCGTCATTCTGTACTGAAGACTGAGGCTCTGCCTGTACACTGCAGCATCCTCATTCTGTACTGAAGACTGAGGCTCTGCCTGTACACTGCAGCATCCTCATTCTGTACTGAAGACTGAGGCTCTGCCTGTACACTGCAGCATCCTCATTCTGTACTGAAGACTGAGGCTCCTGCAGCATCCTCATTCTGTACTGAAGACTGCAGCATCCTCATTCTGTACTGAAGACTGAGGCTCTGTCTGTACACTGCAGCATCCTCATTCTGTACTGAAGAGACTGAGGCTCTGTCTGTACACTGCAGCATCCTCATTCTGTACTGAAGACTGAGGCTCTGTCTGTACACTGCAGCATGCAGCATCCTCATTCTGTACTGAAGACTGAGGCTCTGCCTGTACACTGCAGCATCCTCATTCTGTACTGAAGACTGAGGCTCTGCCTGTACACTGCAGCATCCTCATTCTGTACTGAAGACCGAGGCTCTGTCTGTACACTGCAGCATCCTCATTCTGTACTGAAGACTGAGGCTCCTGCAGCATCCTCATTCTGCAGCATCCTCATTCTGTACTGAAGAGACTGCAGCATCCTCATTCTGTACTGAAGACTGAGGCTCTGTCTGTACACTGCAGCATCCTCATTCTGTACTGAAGACTGAGGCTCTGTCTGTACACTGCAGCATCCTCATTTCTGTACTGAAGACTGAAGAGAGGCTCTGTCTGTACACTGCAGCATCCTCATTCTGTACTGAAGACTGAGGCTCTGTCTGTACACTGCAGCATCATCATTCTGTACTGCAGCAGACTGACTGAAGCTCTGCCTGTACACTGCAGCATCCTCATTCTGTACTGAAGACTGAGGCTCTGTCTGTACACTGCAGCATCCTCATTCTGTACTGAAGACTGAGGCTCTGTCTGTACACTGCAGCATCCTCATTCTGTACTGAAGACTGAGGCTCCTGCAGCATCCTCATTCTGTACTGAAGACTGCAGCATCGTCATTCTGTACTGAAGACTGAGGCTCTGCCTGTACACTGCAGCATCCTCATTCTGTACTGAAGACTGAGGCTCTGTCTGTACACTGCAGCATCCTCATTCTGTACTGAAGACCGAGGCTCTGTCTGTACACTGCAGCATCGTCATTCTGTACTGAAGACTGAGGCTCTGCCTGTACACTGCAGCATCCTCATTCTGTACTGAAGACTGAGGCTCTGCCTGTACACTGCAGCATCCTCATTCTGTACTGAAGACCGAGGCTCTGTCTGTACACTGCAGCATCCTCATTCTGTACTGAAGACTGAGGCTCCTGCAGCATCCTCATTCTGTACTGAAGACTGCAGCATCCTCATTCTGTACTGAAGACTGAGGCTCTGTCTGTACACTGCAGCATCCTCATTCTGTACTGAAGACTGAGGCTCTGTCTGTACACTGCAGCATCCTCATTCTGTACTGAAGACTGAGGCTCTGTCTGTACACTGCAGCATCGTCATTCTGTACTGAAGACTGAGGCTCTGCCTGTACACTGCAGCATCCTCATTCTGTACTGAAGACTGAGGCTCTGCCTGTACACTGCAGCATCCTCATTCTGTACTGAAGACTGAGGCTCTGTCTGTACACTGCAGCATCCTCATTCTGTACTGAAGACTGAGGCTCTGTCTGTACACTGCAGCATCCTCATTCTGTACTGAAGACTGAGGCTCCTGCAGCATGCAGCATCCTCATTCTGTACTGAAGAGACTGCAGCATCCTCATTCTGTACTGAAGACTGAGGCTCTGTCTGTACACTGCAGCATCCTCATTCTGTACTGAAGACTGAGGCTCTGTCTGTACACTGCAGCATCCTCATTCTGTACTGAAGACGAGGCTCTGTCTGTACACTGCAGCATCGTCATTCTGTACTGAAGACTGAGGCTCTGCCTGTACACTGCAGCATCCTCATTCTGTACTGAAGACTGAGGCTCTGCCTGTACACTGCAGCATCCTCATTCTGTACTGAAGACTGAGGCTCTGCCTGCATCATCATTCTGTACTGAAGACTGGCTACTCTGCACATCCTCATTCTGTACTGAAGACTGTACTGAAGACTGAGGCTCCTGCAGCATCCTCATTCTGTACTGAAGACTGCAGCATCCTCATTCTGTACTGAAGACTGAGGCTCTGTCTGTACACTGCAGCATCCTCATTCTGTACTGAAGACTGAGGCTCTGTCTGTACACTGCAGCATCCTCATTCTGTACTGAAGACTGAGGCTCTGTCTGTACACTGCAGCATCCTCATTCTGTACTGAAGACTGAGGCTCTGCCTGTACACTGCAGCATCCTCATTCTGTACTGAAGACTGAGGCTCTGCCTGTACACTGCAGCATCCTCAATCTGTACTGAAGACTGAGGCTCTGTCTGTACACTGCAGCATCCTCATTCTGTACTGAAGACTGAGGCTGGGGTCTGTACACTGCAGCATCCTCATTCTGTACTGAAGACTGAGGCTCCTGCAGCATCCTCATTCTGTACTGAAGACTGCAGCATCCTCATTCTGTACTGAAGACTGAGGCTCTGTCTGTACACTGCAGCATCCTCATTCTGTACTGAAGACTGAGGCTCTGTCTGTACACTGCAGCATCCTCATTCTGTACTGAAGACTGAGGCTCTGTCTGTACACTGCAGCATCTGTCATTCTGTACTGAAGACTGAAGAGAGGCTCACTGCAGCATCCTCATTCTGTACACTGCAGCATCCTCATTCTGTACTGAAGACTGAGGCTCTGTCTGTACACTGCAGCATCCCATTCTGTACTGAAGACCGAGGCTCTGTCTGTACACTGCAGCATCCTCATTCTGTACTGAAGACTGAGGCTCCTGCAGCATCCTCATTCTGTACTGAAGACTGCAGCATCCTCATTCTGTACTGAAGACTGAGGCTCTGTCTGTACACTGCAGCATCCTCATTCTGTACTGAAGACTGAGGCTCTGGCTGTACACTGCAGCATCCTCATTCTGTACTGAAGACTGAGGCTCTGTCTGTACACTGCAGCATTCTGTCTGAAGACTGATTCTGTACTGAAGACTGACGCTCTGCCTGTACACTGCAGCATCCTCATTCTGCTCTGTACTGAAGACATCTGCATCCTCATTCTGTACTGAAGACTGAGCAGCTCTGCCTGTACACTGCAGCATCCTCATTCTGTACTGAAGATGAGGCTCTGTCTGTCTGTACACTGCAGCATCCTCATTCTGTACTGAAGACTGAGGCTCTGCCTGTACACTGCAGCATCCTCATTCTGTACTGAAGACCGAGGCTCTGCCTGTACACTGCAGCATCCTCATTCTGTACTGAAGACCGAGGCTCTGCCTGTACACTGCAGCATCCTCATTCTGTACTGAAGACTGAGGCTCCTGCAGCATCCTCATTCTGTGAAGACCGAAGACTGCAGCATCCTCATTCTGTACTGAAGACTGAGGCTCTGTCTGTACTGAAGACTGCAGCATCCTCATTCTGTACTGAAGACTGAGGCTCTGCCTGTACACTGCAGCATCCTCATTCTGTACTGAAGACTGAGGCTCTGTCTGCAGCATCCTCATTCTACACTGCAGCATCCTCATTCTGTACTGAAGACTGAGGCTCTATCTGTACACTGCAGCATCCTCATTCTGTACTGAAGACTGAGGGCTACACTGCAGCATCCTCATTCTGTACTCTGAAGACTGCAGCATCCTCATTCTGTACTGAAGACTGAGGCTCTGTCTGTACACTGCAGCATTCTCCTCATTCTGTACTGAAGACCAGAGGCATTCTGTCTGTACACTGCAGCATCATCATTCTGTACTGAAGACTGAGGCTCTGCCTGTACACTGCAGCATCCTCATTCTGTACTGAAGACTGAGGCTCTGCCTGTACACTGCAGCATCCTCATTCTGTACTGAAGACTGAAGAGGCTCTGTCTGTACACTGCAGCATCCTCATTCTGTACTGAAGACTGAGGCTCCTGCAGCATCCTCATTCTGTACTGAAGACTGCAGCATCCTCATTCTGTACTGAAGCATCCCTGAGGCTCTGTCTGCACACACTGCAGCATCCTCATTCTGTACTGAAGACTGAGGCTCTGTCTGTACACTGCAGCATCCTCATTCTGTACTGAAGAAGACCATTCTGTAGAAGCTCTGTCTGTACACTGCAGCATCCTCATTCTGTACTGAAGACTGAGGCTCTGCCTGTACACTGCAGCATCCTCATTCTGTACTGAAGACTGAGGCTCTGCCTGTACACTGCAGCATCCTCATTCTGTACTGAAGACCTGAGGCTCTGTCTGTACACTGCAGCATCCTCATTCTGTACTGAAGACTGAGGCTCTGTCTGTACACTGCAGCATCCTCATTCTGTACTGAAGACTGAGGCTCTGCCTGTACACTGCAGCATCCTCATTCTGTACTGAAGACTGAGGCTCTACCTGTACACTGCAGCATCCTCATTCTGTACTGAAGACTGAGGCTCTGTCTGTACACTGCAGCATCCTCATTCTGTACTGAAGACTGAGGCTCTGTCTGTACACTGCAGCATCCTCATTCTGTACTGAAGACTGAGGCTCTGTCTGCATCCTCATTCACTGCAGCATCCTCATTCTGTATTGAAGACCGAGGCTCTGTCTGTACACTGCAGCATCGTCATTCTGTACTGAAGACTGAGGCTCTGCCTGTACACTGCAGCATCCTCATTCTGTACTGAAGACTGAGGCTCTGCCTGTACACTGCAGCATCCTCATTCTGTACTGAAGACCGAGGCTCTGTCTGTACACTGCAGCATCCTCATTCTGTACTGAAGACTGAGGCTCTGTCTGTACACTGCAGCATCCTCATTCTGTACTGAAGACTGAGGCTCTGTCTGTACACTGCAGCATCCTCATTCTGTACTGAAGACTGAGGCTCTGCCTGTACACTGCAGCATCCTCATTCTGTACTGAAGACTGAGGCTCTGTCTGTATACTGCAGCATCCTCATTCTGTACTGAAGACTGAGGCTCTGTCCGTACACTGCAGCATCCTCATTCTGTACTGAAGACTGAGGCTCTGTCTGTACACTGCAGCATCCTCATTCTGTACTGAAGACTGAGGCTCTGTCTGTACACTGCAGCATCCTCATTCTGTACTGAAGACTGAGGCTCTGCCTGTACACTGCAGCATCCTCATTCTGTACTGAAGACTGAGGCTCTGTCTGTACACTGCAGCATCCTCATTCTGTCTCCATGTGTCAGTGCAGTACTGCAGCTTTGTAATTAAACATTTTAACCCTACTCTGGCTCTATTCTGTTGATCTAAATGTGGTGTATATAAATAATGCCCTCCATGAAATCCCTAAATGAGACACTCTGGCATCTTACACATTACCACAGACAGAAATGCACTAAGAAGACTCACATGTTAGATGTCTGATTTTCATAACTTTGGTTCTCAAATTTGGTATTTGGGTCCAGCACTGTTTGTATAAATTGAATATACCCTGTTATCGTTATAGACCCCTTTATCATTGTGCAGTTCTTCATTTATAATAAATATTCTTATCTTTAAAACACACCTGAAGGTACGACACCAAGTAATGGATCCCCTCCTGGCAGCTGATGAGTTAATAATAATCAGCAAAAGACCATCTCGACTACAGAGGCTTTGCGGTCAAAAAGGTCCAGCACTCGCCTCTCCATTCAATTCAAAGGGCTGAGATGCCAATTTATTACAGTGGAGCGAAGCCTGACCCCTGTGGTTGAAACTGGTAATGACACAGACTGTGTTTAGGATAAAAAGGGTCTCTCTCTGTCCATTGAGGAAAGCAGATGGGAATCTAATCCTCTAGTGATCAATAAGCTACTAAACAACCAAACGAGCAAAATGGGTTGAATGGCCTCCTCTCGTTTGTAAACTTTCTCATGTTCTTATGTTCTTATGTTCTTAATAACAGTCAAAGTTGTTATAATAGTGGAAAACACTAGTGGAGGCTTTGAGTAAATTGTTGCTGCTCATAACATTGATATATATTGTAACTCCTGAATGTGTCTCAGACTTTTGCACAGCAGTGTACATGGTATACATTTGCACACTGCTGCCTCCTGCGTTTAGTTTATTACCAATACATGTTTCGAAAATCCAGAAACTACACATTTACCTTCAGCAGCTGAGAAAACAGTATTGTTTGTGTCTGTATTGCACTGTTACAATTGCATACTGATGTGGTGGCATTTATTCATTTTATAATATTAAACCACCAGGCCATGTATTTTTCTTGCCAGCACTGGTATACAAGCCTCCACCTGAACAAACACAGCTTCCTGCCAAATGATCATCACACCTGAATGGAAATGGTCTGACTTGTTTATCATGATACAGGACTATTTTTCCCTCTCTTTGGAACGGGAGACGCTCTAGGAAAGGAAGATGAAATTTCATATTTAGTTGTTGTTTCAATGAGATTGTGTAACCAACCTCCATGATGGGACCATAATAATGAAACGATAAGCAAGTTATTTGTAAATCTAAACCAGTTTTACTGCCAGGATAGTACTTCCATTTATTGTCATTGTTGTTTTGTTGTGTAAGCTCACAGAATGGTAGATGAAAGAAAAAGCAGTCCTTTTCCCTAAGTAAGAATGTATTTTCCCTGTTTTTAGAATAATGTATTATGAACTGTAGTAGCAAACGTGGAGTACTATCAGTGGCAGCGTTTGTCCCACGGTGCCCCCAAGCTTGACTTTGGGGCCCCTATCAACTATACTTACCAGTAATACTGCTCTACGATACCATGACTTTCAAACAAGGCAACGACACAATTAAATGCATTACATTTACAGCAACCGCAAAAAACACACTCACAGAGACAGTTATAAATGAACCTTTCACAGCAGCAAAATCTGCAATTATATCTGAATAATCAATCCAGCTTTCAATTCTATCTGAATAATCCAGCTTTCAATTTTATTTGAATAATCCAGTTTTCAATTCTATCTGAATAATCCATCTTTCAATTCTATCTGAATAATCCATCTTTCAATTCTATCTGAATAATCCAGTTTTCAATTCTATCTGAATAATCCAGCTTTCAATTCTATCTGAATAATACAGTTTTCAATTCTATCTGAATAATACAGTTTTCAATTCTATCTGAATAATCCAGTTTTCAATTCTATCTGAATAATCCAGCTTTCAATTCTATCTGAATAATACAGTTTTCAATTCTATCTGAATAATCCAGTCCAGTGAAATGTCGCTGCCACGTTGTAGAAAGTTAATTGTTTTTTTATTAATTTCATGTTCAAGTGAGAAAAGCTTCTCTCCCCTGACGCTCCTGTGACAGGCACAGTCAAAAGCACACGCAAGTCAATAATACCGAGGTTAGGATTCCGGTCCAGCAAATCTCCCTTGTAGATGTAGTCGAGCATTTCCCTCAAGTTAGCAGCACTGACGATACGCACAAGCAAACTTTGTTTATAGTGTGTCGAAATGAGTTCGTTTTTGAATATCTTACTATTTTTAGTTTAATTCGTGGCTGACATGATTACGTTGCACATACTGACATAAACTTGCACATGGCTTTAAACCCGACACGTTGTTTTTTATGTTCATGGCTTGTGGCGAATAGATAAAAAGAACGGTAAAATGGCTAATAAGCCATTCATTCTGATGCAGCCTTGGGAGCTGTTTTAATAGTAACTGAGTCATTACAACAGGGGCCCCCTTGCTGCAGAAGATACTGCTAATGTGTTTATATATACATATGTATACACCAACCAATCCAGTAAATGATTTCCTGGTTCTGCATGTGTACTAGAGGACAGCAATCCACACCAGCAAGTTAAAAATAGGTCTCTTTATTGTAAATATGTTAAGTCATCTCCTAAAAGAGGCATCATTGGGGAAATATTTAGGTGTTTCCTTGTTCAGTAACACACAGTTTTATCTTTTGACCTTTAAAAAACAGCTTGGTATTTACAGATTGCAATGATTGCAGGAAGAAATGAAAGATAAAGGTGCTTGGGTAGCGTCTTCAGTGTGAATAGTTCTCTCAGCTAATCCAAAAGCAATTCATAGTAAACAGTGTGAGTGTACCCATGTACACATCTGGATGCACATTCTCTCAATTGCAGGAACGGTTTACACAAGCCTTCATTCGAACCACACAAACTGTAGCAATCTGGTATTGCAATCAAACAGTATGATGCACTTGGTACTGCCTATTGTTGCTATGAGACTTCACTGATAAATCACATAATGTTCTCTACACATGAAAGATTTGGGAGCAGCCAGTTACTAAACATATATCTTATGATTAAGCAGCATTACTTAATTGTTCCAATCTCATTGCCTTGAAGCCTCCTGATAACACTGGACCAGAGACCAATGGAAGAGCTGGTCTTGGTCATTACAGCAAGGCTGGAGACTCTGTGCTGGGGTCAGAGACACTGGTGTGACTGCATATTTAATGAATAGCCACTGACCATGCGGCATGCCAACACTTCAACAATTTATTTAGTTTGTTTTTTCGTTGGCGCTCTGGCCCTGCAACATTATCATATTTGAAACAGTACTTTCCATCCACCCTCATCTTCAGCAGCTTTCATCAGGGTCTGTGATATTTATGTATTTATTAACTGCATTTAAAGAATTTCACCAGAAAATATCATGTAGTTACCTTGGAAACATCACAAATAGATGAGGTGTAAAACCGAGGTCCTGTAAGTGACTCAGCAGCAGCAGTTGTTGATGCATAGTTCACCTCCTAGTCTCCGTAAGTCACTTTGGATAAGTGTCTGTTAAATGACTAATTAATAATAATAATAATAATAATAATAATAATAATAATAATAATAATGCTTTATAAGCACCTGCTTAGTGAAAGCTGTTAGAAACCTTTTAAAAAACATTTAAATTAATTCATGCACAGTGCACGGGACAGGAGCAAGGCTGCGAGGAGTAAGCCCTGGGACTTCAAATAGGAATTCTGTGCTGATGACATGCTTTCCCCTTGGCTCGCGGAGAGCTGCCCTCACAGAGGTGAGACCAAACCGATCGGCCTCCAAAGCTGTGAAGCAAGCATTACTTCCACAAAAGGAAAATGAAGAGAAGGATAGAGGATACATTTAAGAAGACAGAAGTCACCCCGACTAACAAGGAACGCCTACACTTTGGGAGATCGGCACGGCCAGACCTCCGAGGCAGAGCCGCGCGGGGCAACAGGAATTCTAAAAGAGAAAAGGACATGAACATGCAAAGAAGATATTGCATAATTGTTTGCCACCGGAGAATTTAATGCTTCTGCTGAATGAATGTCTGAAAACTGAAGTAGACGGGGCAAAATAATGGATCGGTGTAACTGCGGGGAGGCGGTTCTTAAAGAGAAGAGAGAATGATCGATGATCTGGAAGAATAAGAGTTAGTGAGTGAGTGAGTGAGTCCATTCACTCACACACAACCCTAATACACCCTCAAAAACAAAGCAAGTCCATTCACTCACACACAACCCTAATACACCCTCAAAAACAAAGCAAGTCCATTCAGTTACAAACAACCCATTCAAAAACAAAGCAAGTCCATTCACTCACACACAACCCTAATACACCCTCAAAAACAAAGCAAGTCCATTCACTCACACACAACCCTAATACACCCTCAAAAACAAAGCAAGTCCATTCACTCACACACAACCCTAATACACCCTCAAAAACAAAGCAAGTCCATTCACTCAAATACAACCCTAATACACCCTCAAAAACAAAGTCCATTCAGTCACAGTGCAACCCTAAGACACCCTCAAAAACGTCTTCTCACGAACATCCTCATAAAGTGTCATGATTGTTGGATAAGCGGATATCAGGATGGGTGAAAACGTGTGATAGAGTGCATGGATGGGTCTCTCCAGTACAACCGCAGGATGATAAGAAACATTCCTTCAAATGAAAAGGTGCGTCAGTCAAGCTGTCACACCCAGACAGACTGAGCTAGAGACGACGACCTTAAAAGTAGAACTGAAGGCACAAAAAGCCCTTGTGGGAGACTGAGCTAAGGCTTTGAAATGGTCTTCAGCAGCTCGGCTTGTGGTTACTATGAACTTTGCTGAGCTTAAACAATTTAAAAACCAGTTTCAATGATGTGATGAAAAACAGATACAAGGTAGGAATTAGAAACAAAACACACGATGGTAAGAGAACAATTGGGTTTTGAAACCCCATTCCAGGAGACTGTGCCCAAAGCCACCATGTTTACCCCCTGCTGGGGGGCATGGTCAGCCTGCCTGCTGTTGCTTCTGACTGGGAGCTTTTATTACAGTAATTCTAAAATTAGACCAGAGTAAGCTCAGATAAGATCCAGCCTCTGGTATGTTATGCAAATATAATTCACATTACCATGCATTCCTGGGCACCCACTCAACTCTCTGTGAATGTGACCTTTGAGCTCTCTTTCGGATTGGCATTCCATTATTTTATGCTGTTTGTCTTTCTATTTCCTTTCCAACCGGAGAGTAAACATGGCTTAACTCCCAGCAGCAGTAGAATCTTATTATTGTATTCTGACTGACAACACTTTTCATATTATTATTATTATTATTATTATTATTATTATTAAAGGTAACTTATAGGTGTTACAGGGCAGTACATTTAGATTGATATTTAAATACAGTATAGTTTACAGTAAGTGCAAATAATACTACTAAAATACAATATGAAATAGGATGCAGCAAGTTAGGATCACAAGAGGTTAATCTCCAATGACATCATAGTAGTGCAATAGTGCAGGATAGTGCATCAGCTGAGGACCCTGTAATGTGGTGCGTAGATCAGGGAAGTCCAGTGCAGAGTAGCAGGGCTAGATCTAGACATCTACAAGTGCAGTCAAACAGGTTTACCCCCATTTGGCTGTTAAACACATTTTCTCCACTAGCCAAACAGTAGCCCCTCATAGTTTATTCTAATATACTTAACTGTTACACACTGACAGCGTATGTTTAAAAATGCACTGTACACAACATGACTATAGCATTTAGATTTCAAGACCACATCACTTTACCATACTTCGCGTCAAATATTTTCTAAACAAAGTTCTTATGGCAGGAGAAAGGCAGACACAAATAATGCACATCCTTAATTTGCTAAACTTAAATAAATGACAAACAAAATACTGACATACAGTACATGCGAAAAGAAAGTGAAAGAATTTACCTGCGCTGGGGAAAACAAACAAACACTGCTGGGGAACAACTAAAATTATATAAATACAACCTCCAACTAACACTAACGAAGAAAAAAGCAACACTAACAACTAGATCTGTTCAAAGAGAAAGGAAGTGGTATCATAATATTGTAACGATCTGTGCATTTGTGTTGTGCTGTAATTCCCGTCGTTGTACTGTAATTCGTTGTGACAGCGATGACGAGTGGTCTGACGTCAGGGCAAAAACAGGAACACAAACGACAGAGAGAGGTGGAGTTTGGTGGAGCTGAGCGAATGCTTTCGCTCAGCATTTAATGAATAAACAGACAGAAAATAAAAGGTTGGAACACAAACACAAAAAACAGGACACGGCACTTGCGGCCAAAATAAACAGGTAAACAAAAACGAACAGACACTTAACAAACGGTGACTGGACAGACAAACGGTGAGTGAGCAAAACAAACGTTTCTTTCTTTCTTTTCTCTTTCTCCTCTCTCTCACTCCCGTTCTCCACTCACGAACACCCAACCCCGACTGAATGAAATGTGCATCTATATATGCAGTTGTACCGAGACTCGACTGCTAATCAATCATTCAATTGGAGTCGCGGTACAACTGCACGTGAATCAATAAAGTGCAATTCCCCGTGCTCACATATTACATTTTACTTGCACGTGAAGTGCTGTGCCATCCTCGTGCCTAAATACAAATATACATTTTAAACACTCGTGTTACACAGACCCGTTTATATCCCGTGTACCAAGGACTATACACCAACATTTACACACAACACGTAACATATAACATACACAGGGGGGCACTTTGCCACATATACCCCCCCCTTGTGCAACGCACACATGGCCTCAATGGCCACCTCCCCCCTCAGTCCCAAAGTCCCGGAAGAGGGGGAAGCAAGTTGTTTCTGGGGGTGGCCATGGTGGAATGTCTGGCACCCCAATTCTTCGTGGCTGGCAGCTCCCTCTTCCGGGGCTTCAGCCACACTATCTCCCTGCGAAAGTGCAGCTGGGAGCTGGTCTCCTGACCTCCCCCCTTCTTCATGGCCGACAGCTCCCCTCCGTGGGGCTCGGCCACCCGTGTTCCTGCCACGGAAATGCGGCGGGGGTAGCTGGTCTCCTGACCTCCCCTTTCTTCATGGCCGGCAGCTCCCCTTCATGGAGCTCCGGCCACAGTGTAGCGGTGGGAGGCAAAGCAGAGGCCCCGGCGACCCCAGGCGGCGCCAGGACCCTCGGCGACCCCAGGCGGCAAGAGGATCCCTGGCGACCCAGGCGGGACCAGCGGACCCGGGAGGCGGCAGCAGCAGCGGACCCTCGAGGGAGGCGGCGGCAGCAGCAGCAGCGGACCATCGGGGGCGGCGGCAGCAGCAGCGGACCCTCGGGAGGCGACGGCAGCAGCAGCGGACCCTCCGGGAGGCGACGGCAACAGCAGCGGACCCTCGGGAGGCGACGGCAGCGGACCCTCGGGAGGCAACGGCAGCAGCAGCGGACCCTCGGGAGGCGAACTTGGGAGGGGAGCCCCTGGCCATAGAGGCGGCAGCGGGAGCTCCACTTCTCCCTCGCACCCTGCACCCTGTGTGGAGCAAAAGGCAGCCCCAGGCGATGCGGAACAGGCAGCCCCAGGCGATGCGGAGCGGCTGGCAACCCCAGGCGATGCGGAGCGGCTGGCAACCCCAGGCGATGCGGAGCGGCTGGCAACCCCAGGCGACGCGGAGCGGCTGGCAACCCCGGGCGAAGCGAGGCAGGCATCCTTGGGCGAAGCGAGGCAGGCATCCTCGGGCGAAGCGAGGCAGGCATCCTCGGGCGAAGCGAGGCAGGGAGTCAGGACACGCTGGGGTGCGGGTTTTGGCCCTCTTCTCGGCCACTGCGGCCGGGCGGTTCTTCCCCATGCTTTCCTCAGCAGCCTATGCAAGGGCTGCTGAGGACCGCCAGCATCTAGTCCTGGTTTTTCTGGTGAAGGGAGAGGCAGCTCCTGCTCCTCTCCTCGTGACGGTGGGGGAAGTGATACCAGCAGGCATTCATCCTCTGCTGGTTGGGAAGTGTTGTTACCAGCAGGCATTCATCCTCTGCTGGAGGGGTTGGCGGAGGCAGAGGCAGCTCCTGCTGCTCTGCTCCTGCCGGTGGAGGTGGCGGAGGCGTGTAGTCTCCTGCCGGTGAAGGTGGCGGAGGCAGAGGCAGCTCCTGCTGCTCTGCTCCTGGCGGTGGTGGAGGCAGAGGCAGCTCCTGCTCCTCTGCTCCTAGTGGAGGAAGCGGTGGAGGTGGCGGAGGCAGAGGCAGCTCCTGCTGCTCTGCTCCTGCCAGTGGAGGTGGGAGCAGCGTGTAGTCTCCTGGCGGCGGAGGTGGGAGGCGTGTGTAGTCTACCCTTGTTTCAGGGGACTGGTGCGGCCCTCCCTCTCTTGCAGGGGACTGGTGCGGCTCTGCCTCGGAAGGGGAGACCAGCAGGCATTCATCCTCTGCTGGTGGGGGGCCCAGCAGGCCTTCACCCTCTGCTGGTGGACAGGGACCCAGCAGGCATTCACCCTCTGCTGGTGGACAGGGACCCAGCAGGCATTCACCCTCTGCTGGTGGACAGGGACCCAGCAGGCATTCACCCTGTGCTGGTGGACAGGGACCCAGCAGGCATTCATCCTCTGCTGGTGGACAGGGACCCAGCAGGCATTCACCCTCTGCTGGTGGACAGGGACCCAGCAGGCATTCACCCTCTGCTGGTGGACAGGGACTGTGCAGGCGCTCTACCTTCCTCTTCTTGGGCCGTGGACGCACCAACTCCTCCCTCTTGGGATGTGGGCGCACCGACTCCTCCCTTTTGGGCTGTGGGCGCACCAACTCCTCCCCTTTTGGGCTGTGGACGCACCGACTCCTCCCTTTTTGGGCTGTGGACGACCGACTCCTCTCCCCTCTTGGGCTGTGGACGCACCGACTCCTCCCATTCAGGCGTAGGGACGCTCGGGCTCCTCCCACTCAGGCGTGGGGCGCCGGGCTCCTCCCGCTCGGGCTGTGGGACGCTCGGGCTCCTCCCATTTCGGGCTGTGGACTTCCGGGGCTCCTCCCGCCGGGCTGTGGACGCCGGGCTCCTCCCCTTCGGGCTGTGGACGCCGGGCTCCTCCCCGCTCGGGCTGTGGATGCTCAGGCTCCTCCCGCCGGGCTGTGGACGCTCAGGCTCCTCCCCGGGCTGTGGGACGCCAGGCTCCTCCCGCTTGGGCTGTGGACGCTCAGGCTCCTCCCGCTTGGGCTGTGGGACGCTCAGGCTCCCTCCCGCTCAGGTACTGAGAGGGCAGCGACTGCTCCTCTCCCTCTTGCTCACTGGAAGGCATCCCTCCCATGTCTGCAGCTAGGTACCCCAGCACCACCATGGTGAGGTCACGAACGGATGCCGGGTTGTGCTGTTGCTCCCAGTCCTCCCATCGTTTCCCATCTCACATCTGCAGCGTGAATAACCCAGGGAGGTCACTGGCGAAGTTCCCCTCGGGGTGCACCAGCCAGTCCCATATTTCCCGGGACGGTGGGGAACCCGGTGGCAGTGGGGGTAGAGGGGTGGCTACTGCCCCGTTGTGGCTGTCCTCCTCCCAGCCCGGCATGTAGGATGAGGGCTGCAGCTGTTGTTGTTGCTGCTGCTGCTTCCTGCAGCTCTTTCTTCCCATCCTCGCTTTACTTTTTTTTTTTTTTTTTTTTTTTTTTTTTTTTTTGTAATCCAAGAAAATGCGGTTCCTGCTCTGGCCTGAGTCCTGGAGGCGCTGTCGATCCCACGCAGGACACCACGTGTCACAAAGACGGCCGGAGTGGGTGGCGTCAGACCAGAAGCAGGAAATAAACAGACAGAGACTTGTGGTTTGGTGGAGCTGAGCGAATGCTTTCGCTCAGCATTTAATGAATAAACAGACAGAAAATAAAAGGTTGGAACACAAACACAAAAAACAGGACACGGCACTTGCGGCCAAAATAAACAGGTAAACAAAAACGAACAGACACTTAACAAACGGTGAATGGACAGACAAACGGTGAGTGAGCAAAACAAACGTTTCTTTCTTTCTTTCTCTTTCTTTCTCCTCTCTCTCACTCCCGTTCTCCACTCACGAACACCCAACCCCGACTGAATGAAATGTGCATCTATATATGCAGTTGTACCGAGACTCGACTGCTAATCAATCATTCAATTGAGTCGCGGTACAACTGCACGTGAATCAATAAAGTGCAATTCCCCGTGCTCACATATTACATTTTACTTGCACGTGAAGTGCTGTGCCATCCTCGTGCCTAAATACAAATATACATTTTAAACACTCGTGTTACACAGACCCGTTTATATCCCGTGTACCAAGGACTATACACCAACATTTACACACAACACGTAACATATAACATACACAGGGGGGCACTTTGCCACATTCGTGTACTGCAATTGTGTTTCCTTCCCGCTCTGTATTTCCCGGCGCTTGTTTTGTTTACCTTTGCCTGTGTGATCCTGGCCTGCGTGTGGGCATGTTCTGTCTGTTACCTGTGATTAGTCCTGTCTGTCTGTGTCAGTGAATCCTGTGAAGCTGACAGAGCTGTGGACTCTGGTATGGGTGCTGAGAGAGTGTCCAGTAGTGATGATAAATAAAGAAAGGATTTTAAAAAGGAACCAGCGTTTCTCTCCTATTTTCTGCCTCCTTGCTGAAACACTACAATATGAAACATTGAAAATAAATCTCACTTTACTGATGCTCAATAGGCATATGGGTGCGCAGTGTCTTCTGGGAATAGTAGTTTATCTGACACACGCTGAAAGGTGTTTCCAGTAGAAATGCGGACGAAAACGACAACTCCCGCCATCCACGCATATCAACAACAGAAGTGACCAGAACTGAACACAATATTCTAGATGAGGTCTTACAAATGCATTATAAAGTTTTAACATTACTTACCTTGATTTAAATTCAACACTTCTCACAATATATCCGAGCATCCTGTTGGCCTTTTTTATAGCTTCCCCACATTGTCTAGATGAAGACATTGCTGAGTCAACATAAACTCCTAGGTCTTTTTCATAGTTCCCTTCTTCAATTTCACTATCTCCCATATGATATTTATAATGCACATTTTTATTGCCTGCCTATTAAATGTTATTTGCTATGTGTCTGCCCAGTTCTGAATGCTGTCTAGATCATTTTGAATGACCTTTGCTGCTGCAACAGTGTTTGCCACTCCTCCTATTTTTGTGTCGTATGCAAATTTAACAAGTGTGCTTACTATACCAGAGTCTAAATCATTAATGTAGATTAGGAATAGCATAGGACCCAATACTGATCCCTGTGGTATACCACTGGTTACCTCGCTCCATTTTGAGGTTTCTCCTCTAATCAGTACTTTCTGTTTTCTAGATGTTAACCACTCCCCAATCCATGTGCATGCATTTCCTTGAATCCCTACTGCGTTCAGTTTGAGAATTAATCTTTTATGCGGGAATTTGTGAAAAGTTCTCTGGAAATCTGAATAAACCATGTTGTATGCTTTGCAATTATCCATTGTCGATGTTGCATCCTTAAAAAAATCATGCAGGTTAGTTAGACACGATCTCCCTTTCCTAAAACCATGCTGTCTCCCAGGATACTGTTACCATATAGGTAATTTTCCATTTTGGATCTTATTATAGTTTCCATAAGTTTACATATAATAGAAGTCAGGCTTATTGGTCTGTAGTTACCTGGTTCGGTTTTGTCTCCCTTTTTGTGGATCGGTATTACGTTTGCAATTCTCCAGTCTGTCAGTACAACCCCTGTGTCAAGAGACTGTTGCATGTTCTTGGTTAGCGGTTTGTAAATAACTTCTTTCATTTCTTTGAGTACTATTGTACTATTGAGTATTACAGAAATTGAGGGGCAACATTGCATTCCAGTTGTATTATAAAAGCTTCATCTAGGAATGTTATATGCTGTTAATACTATACAAATAAACAAAAAGCGATCTAAAGTGTGTCTCTCACTCACTGCTAGCCCTGTAAGTAACTAATCCCCTCCCCGGGGCACCTAGAAGATTGAGCACTAAAGTGGTTAAGTAATTGAGAGCAGCTCGGTTGGAACAAAAACCAGGAAACACAGTGGGTCCCCAGGACCAGGGTTGGGAAACACTGTTTCAGATCATCAATTATATCAGTGCTTCCCAACCCTGGTCCCAGAGTACACCTGCCCGTCTGGTTTTTGTTCCAACTGAACTGCTCTCAGTTACTTAATTGAACACTCAATTGAACTAACAATCTGCCTAATCAGAGCTTTTTAATTGTTTAAACTATTGGAGATTTCAAGTTAAGTATAAAACTTTTGATAAACTACACAACTTAAAAAGTCAAATTGAGCAAATTATAAGTTCAATGAAGTAATTGAGAGCTCGGTTGGAACCCCTCAAATCTCAAAACAACAGCCCTTTGAAATTAGTCAGCAATGCACACACAGTCCAGAGCTGATTAGCGGATC